>JASAND010010524.1:0-11580 GCA_030248195.1 Trissonchulus latispiculum
GAACAGTTTTATTTTTAAAACGTTTTAAAGTCCGGGTAAACGGACGAGAAAAGTCGGACATACTACTCGCCTGTGAAAACGGTCGCCAGTTGTAGAAATTAGACTGAGCTATATCGAATTAAATGGAAGAATTGCAGTTCTAGAGTGTGCGTATGTCCGACTCTACTCGTAGGATTACCTTAACCGACTGCATTTAAAATAGGCAAAAACTAAAAGTTTCACGAGTTTATTTCGTAGGAATCAAAGATACAAATTTCAATAAGTTTGAATAGAAAATACAAATTTAATTCACAAAATCTAAATTAAACAGGCACCAGACAAACAAAGATTTACCTTCTAGAAATTGGAAAATGGCCACGACCAACAATCGCACAAAATCATAAAGCACCCCCTAATTGGTAAACCCCCGCCAAAAAACCCGACCGTCCGGTGACGTTAGCATAGCAACACTGAGCTTAGAAATTTGAATGTGCGCCTTTTATAGGTGCGCAATTGGCCTAGCAAGTTTCTCCAGAACTTTACACACACATAACCTTGCATTTAGCGGTTGCGCGAAATTTATTCTAATTTGAATAAAAATGAGCTGAAATAATAGAAATATTTCCACAGAAAGTAATAAATAAATATTTCCAAGAAAGTAATTTCCTTGAAATAATCGGTAGTAGCAAAATTTTAACTCTACTTACAGCGTTTAAACTGAGTGAAAATGGTCGAATGACCGTGTAAAACAAGGCTGCGCAGAAGCTGCGCAGATCCTGCGCAGATTATGTGCGCAAAAAATTGTACGTGTCGAGTTTAGTATGTTCCTGAAGTTTCATCCCCGTACCACTTTCCGTTAAAAAGTTATGCCAAAAATCGCTTACGAGAGTGATGTTTTTTTTCTGGTTCTCCGCTTTGACGTCTGGTAAGGGGGTTTTGTAGCTTTAATAACAACAGATAGAAAAATTTTTGCCTATGAAAACCATATATATTCTTGGAGTACGCAACAAAAATAATCCGATAGGCTAGTTTTTATGCTTCCCAGAGCCGGAAAAAATTTTTGGCGGGGGGCCAAAGTCGGCCAAAACGCTAAAATGGCCAAAAAGTATGCTTCAAAGGCGCCGTAATAAGTCAGACTGGGCTATATATGGGGCAATACTGCCTATATGGCTGAATAGGACACATATCAGGGTCGTTCAATTGCTATATGATTTTTCGGCCCTGAGCGTAATTTTTTGGTACTGGCCTGCCAAAGTTGGTGAATTTTGGGTCCAACTTTGAACTTGGTTTTTTCGCTTATTTTACGACCTGAAAGGCTCAAATCTTGCACACAAAGGTTTTTGCGGACGGAGAATCGATTCCCGCTATCAATTTTGCTGCCCGACTGACCCAGGTTGCTGGGCTGGTTCCACTTTGCCGTCTGGTGGGTCATGTCGGCAACCGCTACCTGGAGGCCCATACTAGGCTCTACTTGGCCTCTCATAACTTTGCCTATAGGGGTTTTTTGGTGCGCCCAGCTCATTCCCGGTGTCCGTTTTGCCGTCTGACCGACCCATCTTGCTGTGCTGGTTCCACTTTGCCATCTGGAGGGTCAGTTGGGTGGGGGGTCAAGTGGTCGAAAATAAAATTTTTCAAAAGTGGTCAAATTTGGTATCAAATGAAAGCGCTAAGCGAGGTGAGCAACTTTTGTCATAGAATTGCATGCTCAAAGTGGCTGTAGAGTGCTGTCGTGGGGTGGGGTGGGGACGTAGGCGATTTTCGGTCAAAAATGAAAATATTCAAAAGTGGTCAAATTTGTACCAATGAAAGCCCTAAGTGAGCTGAGCAACTTTTGTCATAGAATTGCATGCTCAAAGTGGCTGTAGAGTGCTGTAGTGGGTGGGGTGGGGACTTAAGCGATTTTCGGTAAAAATGAAATTTTTCAAAAGTGGTCAAATTTGGTACCAAATGAAAGCCCTAAGTGGTGGCACTTTTTGTCATAGAATTGCATGCTCAAAGTGGCTGTAGGGTGCTGTGGTGGGGGTGGGGTGGGGACTTGGGCAGTTGTCGGTCAAAAATGAAAATTTTCCAAAAGTGGTCAAATTTGGTACCAAATGAAAGCCTAAGTGGGCTGAGCAACTTTTGTCATAGAACTGCATGCTCAAAGTGGCGAGGGCTGTGGTGGGGTGGGAAGTGAGGACTTAGGCGATTTTCGATCAAAAATGAAATTTTCCAAAAGTGGTCTAATTTGGTATCAAATGAAAGCGCTAAGGAGGCTGAGCAACTTTTATCATAGAGTGCATAGCTCAAGGTGGCTGAGGGGAGTGCTGTGGTGGGAGGTGGGAGAACGGGGACTTAGGCGATTTTCGGTCAAAAATGAAAATATTCAAGAGTGGTAAGGTGGGTACCAAATGAAAGCCCTAGAGTGAGAGCTGAGCAACGCTTTTGTCGCAGAATTGCATGCTCAAAGTGGCTGTAGAGTGCTGTAGTGGGTGGGGTGGGGACTTAAGCGATTTTCGGTAAAAATGAAATTTTTCAAAAGTGGTCAAATTTGGTACCAAATGAAAGCCCTAAGTGAGCTGAGCAACTTTTGTCATAGAATTGCATGCTCAAAGTGGCTGTAGAGTGCTGTGGTGGGGTGGGGTGGGGACGTAGGCGATTTTCGGTCAAAAATGAAATTTTTCAAAAGTGGTCAAATTTGGTACCAAATGAAAGCCCTAAGTGAGCTGAGCAACTTTCGTCATAGAATTGCTTGCTCAAAGTGGCTGTAGAGTGGTGGGGTGGGGTGGGGTGGGGACTTAGGCAATTTTCGGTCAAAAATGAAATTTTTCAAAAGTGGTCAAATTTGGTACCAAATGAAATCCCTAAGTGAGCTGAGCAACTTTTGTCATATAATTGCATGCTCAAAGTGGCTGTAGAGTGCTGTTGTGGGGTGGGGTAGGGACGTAGGCGATTTTCGGTCAAAAATTAAAATATTCAAAAGTGGTCAAATTTGGTACCAATGAAAGCCCTAAGTGAGCTGAGCAACTTTTGTCATAGAATTGCATGCTCAAAGTGGCTGTAGAGTGCTGTAGTGGGTGGGGTGGGGACTTAAGCGATTTTCGGTAAAAATGAAATTTTTCAAAAGTGGTCAAATTTGGTACCAAATGAAAGCCCTAAGTGAGCTGAGCACCTTTTGTCATAGAATTGCATGCTCAAAGTGGCTGTAGGGTGCTGTGGTGGGTGGGGTGGTGACGTAAGCGATTTTGGGTGAAATATGAAATTTTCCAAAAGTGGTCAAAATAGTATCTGCTTGCGCATGGTGTTCGGAAATATATTATGTTGGTTCTTTTTTGCGCATACATACGTAAAAGAATGGAAAACAAGAACCAAAAATGCTCCTTCGTCGCATGTAAAATACATATGAGTACTTTAATGTGATGACCTGATGATCTTTAAGAAGGCTGCACAGTGACGCCAATATGAGCCTCGTTGTAGGACAGGCTCATATGTTAAGCCGTTGCAACTTGTTTTCCTTAATTTACAACCTCAACGCCACTCATATGCATTTTACAGGCTAGTTTCCGTGTTTGTACAACCTGCCTAAGAGTACTCATATGTATTTTACATGCGACGAAGGAGCATTTTTGGTTCTTGTACTTTTATATTGCAAAATTATTAGACAAGTAAGCTTAACCGACTTGTAAACTAAAAAAGTTTAACTTCAGTGAAATTTTTAAGATGGTTCCAAGTAAAATAGATCAGCAAATTTAAAGATTTTATGAGCATGTACTGCCGTTTCGAAAAAATATATATCTACTGACAGTGGCGCACCCAGGGTTTTCTGACAGGGGGGTCGGGTAGTAGTACCAGAAAAAATTTCATTGATGTCCAGGGGCGCACCCAGGATTTAGAAAAGGGTGGGGGTTCTGTGCGAAGTTTTTGTTCGAAGTTTGAACGCGCTTCCAATAGAGGAAAGGCGGTAACGGCAACAATTTCCAACAAAGTGTTCCGTGCTGCTGCACCACAAGTGAGGAGATTAGGGAAGAGTCATTAGCCCACGAGGGGGGTCTGGGGGCGAAGACCCCCGAAAAATTGAAAAAGTTTTGAAATTATATGAAAACCTTTAAAAAGATTTTAATAAAAGTAGAGAAATTTTCTGACATGGAAAAATTTGTAATGGAAACCTTAAAAAGAAAACAAAAATTTGAACAAAAACATGCACAGGCGCAGAGAATAAAAAACTTGGGCTAGAAAAGCGCCGCAGGCGCAAAGCGTTTTAATACGCAATCAAAATAGAATGGTGCCGCAGGCGCTAAAAATTAAAAACATGAGCGCCATAGGCGCCAAACATATTTAAAATTGAGACAAAATAGCACCACAGACTCGAAATTTTTTAAAGCTTAGATAGAAAAGCGCCGTAGGCGACGAAATTTTTAAAAATTGAGTTAGAAAAGCGCCGCAGGCGCGAAAAATTTTGTGACGGGCGTCGGAACCCCCAAAATGGGTGTGCTCATGGGGATGCCAAAACCTAGCGGAGGATCTGGGGGTAACAAGGTTATAGTTAGCGTACCGAATGTTTGTAGTTTTATATACCTGCTCAATTCTAACTTTGCCAAATAAAATGAACGTTGGCCGTTTTGAAAAACTCTAACCGAGGCTATAAACAGACTAAACTACCAAAACCGGAACAAATAGGGGTACGGGTAAGGGTGGCGAGGGAGGCAACTCCGCTCCAGAAGCAGCCAGATCCAAAACGACGGATCATTGCATCTAGAAATTAATTGAGAGCATTCTTGAAACTTCTACCAAATGTCTTATTGCTCATTTTGGTGAGTATTCTGATTCCTGACAGGGGGGTCGGCCGACCCCCCCCCCCGACCCCCCCTTGTGTGCGCCCCTGCCTACTGAATATATACATAAATAAAAATAGATAAATTCAAGCATGGGCCTGGCTGACTACGTTTATCCTAACGATTTAGTTTCTAATATTTAATGCAAACAAAAATTTGGGGTTTATTTTCGTATTGGTTGTGGTGAGTCTTGTTAGGTTCAACCGCTGCTACAAAGAAATTAACTGCTGGGATGCCACAAAATCTACTGAACTGGATCAAAACTTTTTTAAATTGAAGATGCTGGTTGCTAATTAAACTAGAACTTGAATTATTTATTCGTAAATTGCTATTTTCAGCAGCAACGGTATTGGTTTTATTTTTCTCAAGCTCCATGGAAGAAGTTAATGGTAATGTTAATGTGTATTCATTCATTCATTCATTCATTTTATTTAACCAATTAACCAATGCCATTTAAGACCAATAACAGCAAATGAAATTAGCAAGTAAGGTTCCTATGAAAAAGCAATAAACAACCCAAAATTAAAGTAATATACTATTCAATGTTTTTAAGGAACCTGGTGGGCCGTTTGCCCAGCTACTAATCCCCGCCCCTTGACAAAGTGAGATAGAGAGATATTATTAAGTTTTCTTTTAAATTCATTTAAGCATTGAGAACAAACTATATCGGATTTCAAAGAATTCCAAACTGGAACAACTCGACTACATAAACAATTTTTCCTAATATCAAGGCGGGAACGTTTTAATATCAACTAGTACCAAAAATGCCCTAGACGGACACGGCGGAAAAATGCCAATAGCTGTGTGCAGTCTAATTTTTAGTCAGTGCCTAAAATGATTGAAACCAGCTTTTGTCGCAGAATAGCGAATCTAGCCAGCGCTTAAAAGGGTTGAAACCAGCGTCTGGGTAGAAAGCAGAGATGCACCGGGGTCGCCACTACCTCATCGTGGCCCCGGCCGGGGCCAGGCCCCTGTGCATCCCTAGTAGAAAGGCTCTTCTCTCCGTCCATCCTATTTGCGTGAAGTGCTCAGAGACTCGGTCACTATGGCTTGAATATAATACACCGGCATGCGATGACAGCGCAGCACGAGATAAAAGTATATAATCTATATTAAACCCCACAAGGTCAGTCGCAAGAAGCTGTACTGCGGAACTGACAGTGCATCGTTATGTGGTCTCCGATGTGACTGTAAGCAAGCAATGAATATAACAGACGTCATGCCAGACAGAATTGGATACTGCACTCCCCAAAAAACTATATATACGTCTCTGGCTTTTCCTAGGTTTGTTTTTTCCTGTTTTTATTTAGCTGTTTTATGTACATTATGAATATCTATTTTGAAATGACGCGGATGGGTAGATGAATTCTCCGGGAGTTATCTTTATCGTACCTATTTGCGGCATTTGCTGGGTTATCTCTGCGCAGAGACTATATATTTCAGATCATCCCAATCGAATCTGCTGGGATCTGCTAATTGTTGGTCCACAAGGTAGCGGGAAGACTCTTCTACTAAAACAGTTGCAGCACTCTTTACAGAATTATGCCGGATTTGACAAAACGCGGAAATTCATTTGGCTGCCAGTTGAGCAGCTTCCTATTCACAAGCCTACTATTGGACTTAACGTTGTAACAGTGAACACGGCTGTATCGAACAAAGAGCTCCTTGCGGTATGTTTGGGTAGAGCAAGAGCATTCATTCTGTGGAATGCGGCATGGTACTAAGCACAGTATGGCATTGCTCTTCGAAGAACGACAATGACGACACGAAATAAGGGCACACATTTTGAAATTTCGTTTATTGTAGGCTAACCTTTGAAGCAAACAACAGCGTATATAACGTATTAAATAATATTTTTAGAATCGTTCGGAACTGGAGATTTCGAAAATCTGGATTAATTCAGAATTTTGGGGTTCATTCACAGTTAACTTTGTAAAATATTTAGATTCAATATTTCACAAAATTATCACTGAGAATTGCTTTAGGGAGAAGATTCACGTTTCTTTTAACTCAAAAGAAACTAGCATAAGGTTCAAAATAGCCTACATATATATATGTACATGGGAGCAGCCATGATTTTGAAAAGGAGGGGTTGGGGTTGAAAAATTCTGCTTTCTCCAGTTGTTGGAGGGATGGCAATATTTTGCTAAAATTCACTGCTACAGGTACAGGGGTCTTGGAACGGAACCACCAGTAAAACTTGCAGATGTTAATAGAATTAAGAGACAGGAGCATTTTATTTTCCTAGCATTCTGAGTGGTTATTTTAATAATGGTTTTAATAATAATTTCGGTCACTATATAGAGTGCTCTGCATGTGCACAAGCCCAAAATATTTTGCGAATTTCAGAAACATGTGTCCATTGCGCACTTCTTGAGCAAATAAGCACAGCCTCTTTATTCGAGGAGCGTTCGCCCATGAAATGCACTGGAATATATGCCGACCTCCTTCCTATAAGCCAAAGATGGCTAATTTTACCAGTTGTTACCATAGAGTTTTAAAAAGCGTTTTCTGTATTTGCACATACAAACGTAAAATTTTTCAAAGTATCTTCCAAAAATAATATGCGCATGTGGCTGAGCCGAGCCATCGATTTGTTTCGTGCCCCTGACCCCATACAAATCACCTAAAATAAATAAGACAGGTATCGAGAATTCTAGAAATCGGCAGCGCTCTTGGTTAGTTCTGGAATTGAAGGAACTTTTTGGCAATTCTCTAGAATCTGGCGTGGTGGCAAGGCTTTTCCGTTTCTAGAAATGAGCAAAAGTGCATGCCAATTTCTGGTAATCGGCAATTTCGGGATGTACGCAGTTTTGTGTGTGAAGAAAAGAGTCTAATTATGCGTACAAGGTGTTGTGCGTATAAAACTTGCACAGTTGAATAATTGGTTGTCTTGTATTTAGAAATAATGACTAGTATGATTTCGAATAAATATAATTTTGTACAATTTTAGATAACCCTACGGGAACTTGGCGGAGCCATGGGCCCTGTGTGGTCTTCATATTTGGGAAACTGTTCAGCCCTGATCTATGTCATTGATTTTTCCAATTTATATCAGCTTTCCGCCGCTAGCGTTCTTCTGCAACGTCTGGTGCATGATCCAGCCTGTCAACAGAAACCTATTTTGGTGGTCTTTGCGAAGTCGGACATTCGTGTTTCTCACAGTCTTCGTCTGTTCAATTCTGTGATGCTCTACGACGAAATTGCACATTCTCACCCACTCCAGTTGTCTACAGTGGGCCAGGTTAGTGCTGCCACTGGCGATGGAATGGAAAGGATAACCTCGTGGATTTTGTCCACTATTGAGAAGATGAAAAACTGTTGACACGATAGTTTTACACAGTTGTACATTTTTAGAAAGCTTTTAATTGATATTTCATGAAAGATATCCATAACCCTCAGAGCTGTGTTTTTTCGTCGACTCTTTCTGCAAACAATTACGCAGTCCTCCAAATTTTGTTGCGGAATTTCTCAACAAATTGCGAAATCCTTATTTTTAAGTTTTTCAAAAATAATGAATTTTACTAATTATGTTGTATATATTTAAACGCATTTTTAACATTTTACGCATAGCATTAACCAAGTTACAGCAATTTTTCGAAAGTCGAAGCATGTGTAAAAAAATTTGAGGAAGGGCAAGCCAAAATTTTTCAGACTTAGTTGCGGCAGCTAAAAAGGGAACCGCAAGCATTTTATTGCGTTATCTTATTTTCGAGCTTTAAATTAATAATTTTTAAGAGATGTATGTAGAAAATTAAAAATGCTTAAATTAAAAACGCCGAAGGCTCAAAAATTTTTGGATTTTAGTTCTAATTTGTTTTAATTTTCATCAATTTTTAGACTCAACGCAGTCTACAACTGCTGTCTGCGTCATAAATATTTCCTGATGGCAGATATTTGCAGTACCCTATTTCGGGGGGCATGCCCCCCTGGCTACGCGCCTGGTACTTGTGTTATTGACAAGTATATTATTAAAAAAACTTACGGTAAACGCGGTGGTCTGGGGGCAGCGCCTCCCAGAAACTAACAAAATTTTGTAAAACTTGAGCTTTGCATAAGCTTTCACCAAGTATATATGACGGCGCGAAAGTTTTTTCAGATTTTCAGCAAATCTGAAACACGTTTAATTTTCATCTGACAAAAGTAAAAATTTCTACTCCAGGCAAAAGCTTTTTGACCTAAATCAAAATTCTAATTGCAACAAATCACAGACCTTATCCGCCCTTTCTAGTGATACCAGATAAGGCTGGTTAGCATGCCCAGTTTCGAGAGTTTGTGACACTACTCCAAAAAAGTGAAACTTTTTAAGCTTCCTATGTTTAACACATGAGACCGCAACTTTGAGGTGAAATTACACAACAACCGTACGACTTTCATCATAATTTTAAAGACTCATTAAAATATACCGTTTGGACCATAAAATATGTAAAAATCAGCGAGGTCGGAGAAATTCGAAAAAATGACCAAAATTTGGACCCCCCCTTAAATTGGCTCATATTGACGTAATAAAGAAGAATAGTGTTGTGCAGTAGCGTAGGTACAAAAAATTTTCACGGGGGGGGGCGGTTCTGACCGAGGACTTTTGAGGGGGGAGGTAAAATTTTCTGTTTTTGCGTAACAATTACATGCACACTGCGCATTTATATATTTGCTATTCTCTATGTTTACTGTCTTGTCTGAAAACTCAAACTATTAAGATGCTCCCATTAAGAGCTGCGTATTCTGATCATATCAACCAATTATGCCAAGGCTGATGATGTTGGGACGAGCGCAGATAACAGCAAACCTGCAAAGCAACTATGCATACAGTTGTTAGCTGCATACTTAATAAAAAATAATAATTTTGATAATCTAAATAGCCAAAATTCGCGCCGGAGGCGCGAAAATTTTTTAATGGTGTAGAAAATGCATCTATGCTGAGCTAATTTGAAGCATTAATGTACAATTTGTGCATGTTTCTAATAAAGTTAAACGCTCGCGCTCCGCGTGGGTGTAAAATTTCTTTTGCCCAATTTTTTTAGGGGGGGCAAGGCCATTATTTCGGGGAGGGCGGCCGGCCCCACCGCCCTCCCCGTATCTACGCTAGTGGTGTTGTGTTACCAGAGGGCAAAGATTTCAGTGGATTAGAAAAACCGATCCTGCTGTTGACAAGTTAAAACTGATTGTCTGATATGTAGGGTTGGGCGAGGCCAAAATTTCACCGTGATCGAGACCGAGACTGGCCGAGTCTGGGCTTTTGGGCGAGACTGAGACCGAGACTAGCAATTTTATTCTTACCCTTATTTTCTACAGTTTTTGAGGCTTAGGCTCAGTATGAGGAATTTTAACACTTCAAAATATCGTTTCTCCAACTCGTTAGCTAGTTTTCGTAACAAGTATTTGAAATTTTCGCTGAAACTTTGTGTTTTTAAAAAATTTTCGGTCTCGGTGCAAAACCGAGATTTTGTGATGGGCGAGACCGAGACTGGGTAAGTCTCGGCTTTTGGGCGAGACCGACGCTCCCAACACTGTTGATGTTATGTATTGCGACAAAGGAGCATTTTCATTATCTTGCTTTTTATTTTAATGGAACTGAAGATTTCTAGTACTAAGTATATACATGCCAAAGCTTTCGTTAAACTACATTGCACTGATCTCCGATATAGGCTTGAAAGCTTTAAAATGCGTGACCTGAGTGAACCGTCCTTTATATTAGTATAATTGTTGTATTCGTCCTTTATATTAGTATAATTGTTGTATTCAGGTCAGTATTGCATTGTTACATGTTCCTTGTTCTGTTGTATTTATATTGTGTTTGAACTTCACAGTAAACGTTTCTGTTATATTAAGTGTGTGCTAAAATATTTTTCGCAGCCTCGAATCTTGATGTTTGAGCTAAAAGAAATGTCGCAGTAGAGATCTATAAACATAACCTGAGTCGGCATGGCCTAGTGGTCTACGGCGCTGGTTAGAACTTCCTACGGTGGGTGGTTCGATCCCCGGAGGCTGCAAAGCTTTTTCGGCTGTAGCCATCCCAGCTCCATTTAACTGGTCGGTAAATGGGTACCACTGCGGTGGGAAGCTAACAGCTAAGGGCCGGCCCCCTTCCACGGATGCAGTCATCATTTGAGATGACACTCCTGGCTCTACGGCTGAGAATCCGTGGATGAGCACCGGTACTCCTTGTCCTGTGACAGGACGGAGATATCTCCTGGGACAAACCTTTACCTTTTTCATAATTTGTTTACATTTTTTGGTCGCAGACAAGTATACATTTTTGCGCATTTTGACAAAAGATTTTAAAAAATTTACCCTGAAGAAGTACTTATATCTAGTGCTCGGAACGGTTCCACTGGAACCGGCAGAACCGGAACCGGAACCGGAAGAATTTTTGGAACCGGAACCGGTAGGATTTGGAACCGGACCGGTTCCAGTGTAATTTGTCTCAGATGATTGGAAAAATTTAACCAAAAATTCAGTTTTCAGCCTGCAAATTTTCAAAATTTCTCTAGCCTTTAAATGTGAACTTTCAGTCAGGAAATTCTGAAAATTTCTCTATCCTTTGAATGTGGTTTCCTGGAAGTTTACTCCAATATATAGTACTAGAATAGGGAAAATTTGACGCAATGTGTATAATCTGGACATTGTTTGGCCTGGGGCCAGCGGAGGAGTGGACCGATCGGGCTCAAACTTCTTGTGTGAAGAGCCTATGGGCAGGGGTACATGCTGTGAAAATTTCAGCCGGATCGGCCGGGTAGATCTTGAGATATGAAAATTGGCCCCCCGCGCAGGTCGCGTTTCTCTCCATTTT
>JASAND010010525.1:0-15499 GCA_030248195.1 Trissonchulus latispiculum
ATTGCTTCAATCTTGCTTGCTGACAACACCACCTTCCATTTACCAATTTTTGAGAAGATATATAGAACTGCCTACATCCGTCAGGCTCTCATCTTTTCTATGAGGTTAATGTTCAGATATGTAAGCTGGTTAAAGTTTTCATTCGGCGTCCGTATCGGTCACGTCTGAACGAAATTGCCGCTCTTTTCATCAATTACAATTGGAATTTTTCAAAACAGAAAATTTCAAAAATTCGTTAAATTAATTTGGGAACATTTCACAACTGCATTACATGAGACACAAAATTATAAAATTTGAAAACTCAAACATGAAAACAAAAATTACGAAATTCCAGAATAAAGGAAGTAGATTTTTCATACAAATACATCTTCAAGTATATTTAACATTTAATTTTTGTCTTAACTCAGACGGGATAATGTCACTAATGTTGATCAAAATATCTGAAATTTCTCTTAATTCTATGCCTCGGCTTCGGCGAAAGCTGAAACGTGCCTCGATCAACATCTACTTGAAACTGCTGTTAAAAATATACCATAAAATAGATATCAAATCTTCCACCATTTATACAAAAACTAAGAGGTCCTCAAAATTGCAGTCTAAATAGAATTTCCAAAATTAAGTTTAAATTCCAAATGCTAAATTCAAATTTTTTTTAAATAAAATTTTAAAATTTACAAAATAAACCTTGATTGTAAATTCAAAAAACCAAAATTTACACTAGAACCGGCCGGTTCCAAAAGCCACCGGTTCCGGTTCCGGTTGCGGTTCTACCGGTTCTTTTGGAACCGGTCCCAGCACTAGTTTAAACCTCAAAACAGATACTGTGTCACTGTGGAATTAGGATTTTGAATTAGGTGTTTAAAAATTTTTAATGAATTTTTGAAGTTAACGAACAGCCGAAAATCGCTAAAATCTGAAGTTTTTGGTGATAAAAAATGGAGGTCATTAAGTTTGACTGCATATTATAAAAAATATAAGTCCTACTAAAAATTCTAATTCCACAGTGAAGTGACACAGTATAATGTATAAAGGTTTCGAATGATACCCAATGTTACTTGGAATCTTTTGCCAGTATCGAGATTTTTTTGGCGCAGAAATTAGTTTTTTCTGCAAAATTGCGAAAATAGCTGTTTTTCGAAAGATAGGCAATTTACGACCAAGCTGCATTGCGAAATTGCATTTTTAGTATTTCAGCATATTTATTCATGCCTTAGGATCAATTTGTTGCATGAACTATGCCGACAGCTCTGTCCAGTACTTCTCAGTGCGCCAATCGGGAACCTCAGACCCCGAAATACACAAAACAGCGATTTTTCAAAATTTTCAAAATATGGCACATTATACATCAATTGAAAGCTCTCAGTAAAAGGATGAATCCTTCTCACAGAACTTTGGCTCGGAAATGCTTGTATTTTAAGTTAAGCGCTCATGAATATTACATTATATCGGGGTGAACAGGAGCCTTGTTTCTTCGGAAAATCCTTTAAGGAAGCTTCTGACCATACTTATCTGGCCTGAAACTGTTCGAAAATGTTTTCATTAATGGTTTTTAAATGTGCATAACAAAATAAGCTAGATATATGAAGTTGATTTGCGCAAACTTGCTTCAGTTGTCTGCAGCACCCTCATTTTCGCTGATATTCAAATTGTACTCAACGAATGGCTCATAACCTACGGAGAACTGAACGAAGCAACTCAAAATTTAAACTTGAACTGTACGGCATTACATTATGTGTGAAAATGAGCGAAATTCGTGGTCTAAAAATTTTTCACGATGGACCCCCCCTTAAGTATCAATTAGCTATCAATTCACCATACAAAAATTGGAGCTATGCTCACACTATGCTTATAGAAGATTATTTGAAAGACAGATTCCAAATTCATATGTGCAGCCTTGTGACAGGACTACATTAACTTTTCCACTATACTTTACATATAAACTGTAATACAGTGATTTTAACTCATACCCCAAGTTATGTGTAGTTCGACGAATAATGTGTTAAATATCTCGCTATTCGAAGTGTATTTCATCTAAGCAAATCATGAAGTTTTCTTACTGTTGTGTGTGAACCATCAGTTTTGCGTGATGAGTCATAACAACCGTCTAGACAATAATTAGCTCTATGCAATCAGTATTAGTGGGTTTGCGGTTGAGTCAAGTGTAGAGTTGGGACCGGTTCCATTAGAACCGGTTGGAACCGGAACCGGAACCGGAACCGAACCGGAAAGAATTTTAGAACCGGAACCGGAACCGGTAGGATTTGGAACCGGCCGGTTCCACCCTTAAAAATGGACTTGAACTAATTTTTGCAGGAGTTTAAATTTTGCAAAAGCTGGAATTTGTGGTTGCCATTCATGTTGCCATTCATTCATATTATCTTTTTCAAACTAGTGACTGAAATTGAAACTAAACATCTAGTTTGAACTGAAACTAAACAAATATAGACCTGAAGGCGAAATATGTAGGATGAGACTGATAACAATTAAGAATTTCAAACTAAACGTGAAATGAAGGTACAATTATTGGCACTGAAACTGAAGCTGAAAGTCCATAGAATAAATTTAGAGCCTAAACTGGAAATGACATAGATTCAGCTTCCACTGAAAGTGACACAAACTCCCCGCTTCCCCTTTTCAGGTGATCGAGGCACGTTTCAGCTTTCGCTGAAGCCGAGGCATAGAATTAAGAGAAATTTCAGATATTTCTTTGACTCAACATTAGTGACATTATCCCGTCTGAGTTAAGACAAAAATTAAATGTTAAACATACTTGAAGATGTATTGCAAGGAAAAAATCTACTTCCTTTATTCTGGAATTTCGTAATTTTTTGTTTTCATGCTTCTGAGTTTTCAAATTTTGTTAAGTAATTTTGTGTGTCTCACAAAATGCAGTTGTGAAAATGTCTCTAAATTAATTTTAACGAATTTTTGAAATTTTCTGTTTTAAAATTCCAATTGTAATTGATGAAAGATGGGCACTTTCGTTCAGACGTGACCGATACGGACGCCGAATGAAAACTTTAACCAGCTTACATATCTGAACATTAACCTCATAGAAAAGATGAGAGCCCGATGGGATGTAGGCGGAAATTGAGTATATCTTCTCAAAAAATTGGTAAATGGAAGGTGGTGTTGTCAGCAAGCAAGATTGAAGCAATATTTTTTAAAAAAGTAGTAAATTTTACAGGAGTAGAAAACTTCGAAATGTGAGTACTTAATTTCTCATTTTTAAGCAATCGGCATCTGAGACGAAAGTCAATCAAAGTTCAAGTAATGAACAGCCTGTAGAAGTAATCTGTTAGCTATTTTGTTTAATCAAGCGACTGTACATTTCTTCATTAAATATAACTGTAATATATATGTTCTTCTTTCCAATTTGGCTTTCAGCTTCTAAATATTTTAAATGCATTTAAATTTTTTGGAAACTATTTGCTTCTTTAGAGACACTGTACTCTTTTTAAAGAAATAAAAAACTAAGCTCCAGTATATCTCAATTCTCAGCACGTTTTACTGAAACGTTGTGCAGTTTTACAAGATTCTGTTCATAAGGCACTGTCTGCATGTAGATGCACAGTAGAATCTCACCGTTAATTATCGAAACAATTTGCTCGACCATACTAAAGTTTTAATTTTTTACAAGTTTTAATGTATGTTGTGCATATAGTAACAGCATTTGTAATGGAGCAAACTCAAACTAAGGCAATAACTTTAAAATTCAAAGTAAACAAAAACCCAGTTGGTTATTATTATCGCATTACCTATTCCAATTGTTTTGCAATATTGCTGTATAATTTTGATTGTATAACCCTTGCTGGGAGCCTGCATCCAATATTAAATAATGTTAAAATGTAACCACGAATTTTGTACTTGGAACCGGGAACCGGAAGCTAGAACTGGAACCGGAACCGGAACCGGAACCGGAACCGGTACTCTAGAACCGGAACCGGAACCGGTTTTGAAAATTGGAACCGGTCCCAACTCTAGTCAAGTGGCCTGCGGGCGTCAGTATTTGTCTACATTGTATTAGCTGTGACTTTATGGTATTGCCTCCCTAATAAATTGTAAGTTCTATACAGTAAATCGTCCTGCCTTATTTATTTTAATTAGGGAAGGATTAGCAACTAGGTAGTGTTCTAATTTCGCGAGTACTGCACCCTATTCGGTCTACCTGTAATCGAACAGCATTTTAATTGCCGGTCTGATACCGGACAGTCAGCCGGTAGTTAATAAATGCAAAGAGAACTTTTCCCTGTTATTGAGAACTGTTATTGAGTTATTCCAGCAAAATGCATGGTAGATCTGGATTTCTGCCAATAGTAACTGTCCCAGGATAGTAATCTGTTGGAAGTAGTATGTGTGAAACAAATAAGTTAGTCCACAAACACTAATAGAACAAATTATAATATAATGTTTGTGGAAAATATGTGCGCATACAATTAGCTGATTGAGCAATGGGCATAGGTACACTAAATTTGTAGTTTTAAGTATTAGCTTTAACAAACGTTTGTTCACTAAGGTTTTGGGGTTCAGAAATTACGAAATATTTGAATGCAGGTTAAGCATAACTGACACTTAGGTGAAATATTACCATGGACTGATATAAAAAGATGGTGCGAGTGCAAGCAGATGCACTATACCGAGAAAACCTAATAGACCTGCTTGAACCCTGGAAAACTGGTAAAATTATAGGAAGAGCAGTTAAAATCAAATCTGTATTCTTAAACAGCATATCAGCTTGAATTAGTTACTTTTGGCTATTTGTTGCTCACATTAAAACAAAACAATCATTTTTGTTTAATTTAGCTAACTACCTTGACATTTTAGATTTTTCGGAGTGAGCCCTTATCAATGACATAGTAAACTCATCAGAATTGAACGCAATGTTTATATATGGGAAATACAAAATCACGCCACAGAAAATACTTAGTACCATTCTAAAACTTCAGTCGTGTATAGAAAAAATATAAAAAGATGTAACTCCGTTAGCCACCTTTCATTTTGAAGTTTAGTTTGGAGACAAGCAAGACCAAATTTCCTTCTTAGTGTTCATTTGAAATTACACTGTTTTTTAGAAATTGCAGGCAATTACAAAACAAGCTTTTAATATTTTATATGGTTGTACTTTATTTTCATTACACTTCCTCTATGGATATTTAGCTGAATAAAAGGCTTCCGTGCTTGCTGGGTTGTACAGAGAGCACCAGTGTTAAGTGTCCCTAGTCTTTTGTCCCTGTCTGGGTGAGACTATGTTGGATATTACCCTGTATTTGGGTTACTATACGGCTCGGGGCGAACCGTTTGTAAGCGAGGGAGAGATGTACAGAGAGCACCAATGATATTGAAGTTATGTCCTTTTCTCTCCTGGCTCCGTGGTGTAGTGGTTGCACTACTGCTTGCAGTACGGAAGGTATGGGGTTCGATTCCCGGCGGAGCCAAGTCTTTACAACTATATTATGTCAAAGTCAGGTAAATGCTTTTAAGCGTAAACTAGATGCTATATCATTGTCTCAGAGATAAAAACCATAGTAGGCCCAGGAAAGACCAGGAAAGAAAGAAAGGTGGCTTATACAGTAGTGACGCATAATGTGTGGCTTAGTTACCTGTAATACTTTCACAAGGCTAGATATCGGTTGCTAATGACCACATTCCAACTGTCATTATTTTTTCGCAATAAAGAAACAGCTCTACAATGTCAAATCAACCGTCAAATCAACCCCAAAGACATATGCGGGAAGAGCTTCTTTCAGGTATACTATCAAAATAATTAAATTGATATGAAAATACATTATCTACTGAATGCTGTCACAAAAATAATTAATTTTGCTTGTTGTCGAACGTCGAAGAAAGGTTTCACCACAAAAGGTGTATGTGTAAGAACTCGTTTTCAATTCTACTTAACCATTATTGTTCTCTTTGTCATGTCACGATACATGTTTCAAAAGAGGTTGTTAAACCAGGAGTGAGGTGCATTTGGTAGGATGCTGCCCTGACTTCTGACTACACACCTTGCCTGGAGCTGCCTTGTTCACTCTTTTTACAGCCTTATTTGGCGGTTATGACATTCCATTAATACAATCGCATTGACACACCTAATATTGACTTGATCGTAGAAAACTATCTAACGTTCTGCTAAACGTCTATGCTTTGCAGCATATGGAATGATTAATGGAATAGGATGATTAATGTCTTCTGTTATAATTGCCATTTTAGGGTTCTACACATATCACTCTAGCACAGAATTAAGATTCCAGCAATTGGTTCTGTTGGCAGCGAGGAACACCTCTGGGGGGTGAGCTCATGCACGTATACTGATGGCACTGCATGTCTTACCAAGTCCTGCTACCTAGGGGTCTCATCAAATTTCTAAACCACTTCGGTCGTCTAGTTACAGTTCGTTGCTCTCTAAGGGCTCATCTGGGTTCGCCCTTATAACAACCCTCCTGTCCCGTTTGCTCCGCTCCGGCTATATCTTCGCTCCCCCAATGGGAATATTGTGCGGATTTGTTTATGTAACATTAAGGTTAGTGTTATGCTTGTTTGTTGTATGTTTGGTTTCCCTATGTGGCGGGGATTACGCCCACGTATGTGCGTACGGTATAATTAAATTATTTATTTAACAGTATTCTGTTATATTGGTAATTAGGGTAGCTGGTTAGTCTAGCTAGGTTGGGTCTACAACAACTGAAACTATTTGGTGAGGCTTCCCCGGTCTGGTTTCTACCAGCTAGGTTAGTTATCTACTATGTAGCAGAACTCCGGCAATTACTTGCCGGGTAGCCAATTGGGCCTACATATCTAGCATATGATATTTTTACAAAGACTAATTTATGCCTGTCATCTGGACCTATCAGCGATTGCGCTACAAATGTGTTCCATTCACTAACTTGTAGGCTTTAATGGAAAACCACTGTTGTATCCCAGAGGCGTAAGGCCCTTGAGATCACGCCTATAGTGTAAGCACGACGCAAAAAATTGGCACTTGTATAAGACCATATGGCATTGCATAATGCTATATATGGCTATATACGTAGTTCATAAAGTGCTAGCAAACACGGTTGTTGAGACTGGCAGAAATGTTTTCAAGTTTGCTTGGATCGGCTAGAGACAATAAACTGGTTCCCCCTTAAAAAACTTAAAAATTTAAAACTTCTATTACCAATCAATCAGATGTATGTTCGGGTACACCCTCATAAAGCTTGAGCAAAACTGGTTAAGGTTAGCATCCAGTAAACTATCACCACCCCCCCCCCATCAATTGAGGCTGAGGATTGTTTTCTTGGTCCGATACGGTTAAAAATTAACTTGCTTAATCTGGCCATTTCAACACATCGACTAAATTAGTTAATTTCCAGTCTCGCAGCCTGCCATTTTCGTCGTAGTAAGTTTGTTTCCCGCAAGAGTACTGATTTCTTTGATGACCTTGTTTACTGTAGCAAAGATATGTTATTGCTATACTGCTGAGATACAATCGTAGTGATTCTGTTTTAGATGGAGTGCTAAATGCTGAATACTAAAATTACTTTAATTTTATTCGTTTATGGTTTTCAGTGTTGAATAATAAGGCAGAATTTATAAAACAGAATCAGTCAAAATACACTTAAGGATTTAAAATATCCTTTGTTTCAGCTATCTTCAACCGTCGTTATTCGCTGCAGGAAACGATAACTCTTTTTGTTCACACGATTAAGCAGTCTTCTAACCTAAAGCAATAAATTAGAAGCGTTTGTTTGTTTCATCAAATAGCTTTTTAAATAACTTTTAACTGTCGCTAGCAAGTCATGCGTTTTCAAAACGAGCTTACTATGTTTTGCTTGTGTCAGTCGAAACAACTAATTACGCTTATCAAAGGCAATCGTGACTATGCATATCTAATAACTCCACATGTCTTTGACAACGCTTTCAATAGGACAAAATCACAATGTTGTGCTTGTATTGAAATAAATTTTAGCGACTACAAAATTTGAGAGATGGCAATCTAGTTCGATAACCATATATACTATTGTTTAAAAGGGCTTAGCCAGAAATAGTTGGCATACTGGCATATATTATACATTTATTTCTTCTCATTTCTAAGTAACTTCTGGCCGGATAAGAACGACACCGCCGGTATCAGAAAATCAAGCCAGTTTTTACATACAGCTGGTATTTCCAATGTGTGAAAGAATAATATGGCTGCTCCTAACGTAATGTTGATGCCAAAGGCAAGCACGTAGATTTGAATATACTGGTAGTAGATTGCAAGAGATCCAATAAGCCAAGACATAAAATTAAGCGGTACAAGCAGAAGCAGGCCGACCAAATTAATTCTAAAACAACACTGAAATCAACACATCTTGACTTCGGGAAATATTATTCTTTACCTCGTATTTCACTTGAAGATAAAGCTGAGCTGTAAAGGAACTCCTAAATTTGATGAAACCGAAACGCAAAATGCTTTAGAACAAAGTCCAATAAACTATTATCCAGCATTCACGTCAACTCACTTATTAAAACTATATCATGAAGCACTTTTCAGAAACTCAGATAAAACTGTACAGAAATTAAAAAGACGACGATAGGAATATGTTGCAGCTAGCTAACATGCTGGGGTCCGTTTCACGAAGCGATTATAATACTATTAGCTTATAAAATGTGTCAATTTTGCAAGCTTATAAATTGTACTGTTTCACGAAAGCCTTGTAATTTGAATTTTGTGTAAGTTTTGTAAGCATGAAGGACCAGTTACAGATAAAGAGGTGATAACTACAAAACCTTCATATTTTCACTGCTTCCCCTTACGTCAATGGACACAGCAAATGCACTATTTTGAGTTTTAAGTTCTCCGAGAACTGAGCTGAGAACTGAGTAAATTTGAATTATTTAAAGAAATAAAATCAGTTGATGAGTATTAAACATACAGATTAGTTGGCGAACAACTAATGAAATTAACCTAAATGTATTTGCTTTAGTAGTTTACTTCTAATTTTCTAAAAATCCAGCCAACATAATATTGTTTATTAGGTTTGAATGGAATCCATTAATATCTGAAAACTAAGTTTCATTCCCATGTCCATGGTTTGTTTTCAAGCGCAATAACATAAATCTCGTAAATAGTAGAAATAGTTACAAATACACAGCTATAAGAGCTTATAAGGGCAAAAATTATAAGCTGCATCCAAGGTTTTGTGCAAACCCTTTACAAGATTTTAATAAACCGCATATAAATTTCCGCTTACACTATAGCCGAATAGTAAGCGACTTTATAAGAATGTTAGTGAAACGGGGGTGTGTGTTTTTTGTGTTTAGCTACGCTTACGAATTTGATACGATGCTGCTTTTTGGAGTCAAAAGTTGGTTTCCAAATTGAGAAGCCATAAGCTGGTTTGTAGTTTCTTCTCCAATTAACACACTCAGCGTCACTATCACGACTGCAGGAGCAGCGGTAATCCACCTATGTTTTGAACCATAGTTAGTCCAGCACCTATAAATTACAGTAGACTTGGTGGGTTAGCAGAGCATAAAAGCTGTATCCCAATTCTGTAAAACGAAATGAATGCTGTATTTGATGTTACTACATACAGTACACAGGTATACTGTAATTTTGGTTTACTCCAGTAAATACAGTTGCAATTATTAATAGACTTGGCTTGACACGAGGACGACATAGCGCAGAAAGACCAAACTAGGAAAAACTCACGAGTAGACAGGCAAGAAGTCGTCAGTCACAGCATAATCCAGAATAACCGTTCCCAAAAGTATTCCTAAATTATAGTTTTACAATTCATAACAACGGGAATAAACAGCTGCCATTAATTGCTCATTTACGCGAATGTTGTCAGTAGCAAGGTTTCGTATGGAGGATGGCGGCATATTGGCCATAACAAAAACAAACATCATGCTCTTGTTGAAAAAAGACAGAAACCAGAAGAACGAAGACATTCATATAACCTAAGAAAATAATGAGGTGGTAATTTTTGTATTCAACAAAAACCGTTTTTACTGGCGAATTTCAATAGCTACGGTATTTAGTAATAAGAATAGGTATTTCTAAACTGCCTATGTTTAAACTTATAAACGACTTTCTCGTAATGTATGTATTGTATGTTGAACTCCTTTAGCCACTGCGTTTGACTACCGATACAAAGGGATTGGAGACGTCATATTAGAGGCATCAGAATGAGATTTTGAAGCGAGACCAATTTTTATTTAAAAATTACAAAATAGCTTACTGACTCGGCTGTTTTCTTACACAGGTAATATATACATCGCAAGTTTAATTAATGAAACTGTGTCCATATTTTTTCTGAACGTTAGGAGGGCTAAGTTTTTAATACAGTAATAACTTATAAACGAATAGTAACTAAGATTTATTGCAGTTGTAAATTGCATCGCACGAAATCTTTTTCACGTGACTGATTACATGACTTATCCGTTTACTTTTTTCAATGTGACATCCGCAATCTCCTTGTTTCTTTATCTACACATAATAGATTACCGTGGTTAGCATGAAATGCAAACATTACCGGCTGATTTACTGGCTTAGTTTAAGAGAAAATTTATTTACGTCTAATCGTTGGCTGTAGTACGGTTAACTGGTATTTTCCACACAGTCTAACCGCGGCCAATAGGCCGCCGGTCATAGGTTTTGCCGGCTATCCAAAATACAAGCAAGACGGCACGGCGGCCATACACTGTCGGCCCACGAATTCCATTTTTCTCGAAAACATGACCAAGTCGGATGTAATATTGCTAATTTTTCGTTTGTATATAGCGCTTTTTTAGAAAAAGTGCAATTTCTCCCTTAATTTTTGAAGAAAAATTTTTAGCTCCTTCCCCAAGTTGGATTTTTTGTACAACGCCCCCAAAACCCCCTGATCCCACCTATCCTATTTCGGCTACCCCCACCCCCTTTCTCAAGTTACACCTATGGCCACCCCAACTTCACTCAACAAATTCAATCATCCCAACTTTCCCTCAAGCTACTCTACCTACGCTCTCCGTCCCCCCCTCCCAAAAAAGCTTTCACCAAACAGCAAATAATTAAAAATTATTCAACAAACATTTTCAGCTTTTCAAACTTTAATCTACACCCTCCATCTACAACAAAATTTTCCACCAAATAACCTATTATTACAAAACTTCATCAGGTACTTCCACTTAATTAAGCATCCACCCCCGCCCCCAACTCCCCTTGGCCCTCACCCCAGAACTTTTCACAAGGAGAACTTTTCATGGAAAAACAGTAGTAAAATAAATCGTAAAATTGGGGTTATTAGCCATGGGGCATTTAATGGCACTTTAAAATGTTTTTACTTGCGCAAGGTACGATAATTTTACCACAATATATGCATTAATTTTCCATAATATTACACTGTTTTACAAAAAAATCACTATTCAAAATCTATTTTTATAACAAATTAGCCACTTCATGTTCCATGCGTTGTCAATTAAGGTGAATTTTGGGCTTCCCCCCTTTTTCTATTCTAAGGTCTGTTTTGTTCTTTTGTGTCTATTGTTCGGTTCTGTAAAGTTTGATGCTTGGCCCCCATTTATGACTTGTTCCATAGATGTTTGGATTTTGTGAATAATTTGCTATTATTTCATATTTTCATTAAAAGAATAAACTTGCGACACCTGAAAAATTCGGACCACCGTCGCCCCTATCAGTTGGCTAGGTTAAACGGATATTAGAGTTAGACATGTACACACTCGCGAACCTGAAATCTAAATTATTTTTTCTTGAGTTTTCCTCTAACTTAAACCCCACATTGTTGCATTATTTTTACCACGTTTTTACCACGATAAATAGTCAAAAGAAAAAATATGGTAAAGATATGGTAAAATGAATGACAATAAGTTACGTTGTTTTTAGCACAAAGGTACCATAAATTTGCAACTTTTTATCATAAATTTACCGTAAGTTTATATTATATTGTTTAGTATATATTGGAACCAAAGACGGGCGTCTTTAGCGTAGAATTCTGGTAGTTTTACTCTGCCGGAAATTGGGATATCTGATGGCGTACCGTTTTGGATTTGAGCAGTAGCTCTACTTTCTTGTAATGGACTGACATTTGTCGGAATTTTATCAGGGTGTAGCAAGAAATGTTCGACAACATGTTGGTTTTCACTCGTTAATTCATGAATTATCTGTTCCGTAGTAGTAGGCATAGAAAACGATATATCATTTCCCCGAAGAAACGCCAAAACCTTTTCCAGCTTCATTTTTGGATAATTTTCATAGACCACAGGTGGACCAGGGTTAGTTTCAACGTCCCCAGATAAGATCAAAAGTAAACGTAGAGCTTTTAGATGTCTGGAAGAGTTTTTGGTAGGGCCCCACATAACACCAAACGCAGAAAAACAGTACCTTTTGGAGTATTCAGAGTGGACAAAGAATACCTGGGTTACCGGTTGGGCCAAAATCATGGAGGCACAGAGAAAACCAGACTGATACCAAGGTGGAGAGACCAGACCAAAGGGGTGGAGGAAACATAGAAAGAATCATTGGAAATTCCATTTATCATCAGTTGAAGCCGGATGGCCAGAAGGAGAATAAAAGTTGAATGCATTTGCGTGTCCTTTACTTGGGCCACCAAAATGTTAGATTTGAGAATAGTTGGAACTGCGGACAAACTTGTTGAACAGATTCCAAGTTCGTCTGGGCATGTCGTTTCGATTGAATCTCCTTCGTCCGTTTCCTCTCTTCCGCAGGTTGTTGGCTCGCTTCAGGAAAATCACAAGCTTTTGCTCGATCACATGGCGCAACTGTCGGACAAAGTTCAAGTTCTCAGTCTTCAACTACAAAATTCGAACTCCAAGAATCGTCGATCTTCTCGTAGTCGATCCCGAGGTAGGCCACGGTTCAATCAGGCCCCACAGGACGGCCTGCGTTGTTGGCATCATCAGCGATTTGCCTCCCAAGCTCGCAAATGTGTGCCTCCTTGTTCGTTTGCCCCTCAGCCTGCTCCCAGTGCTCAAGTTCAGGCAAACTACACAGCCCTGTCGTTGTCGCAGCCAACGCCGGGGTCAACTCAGTACTAGTTGCTGCGCCAGAGATTGGGACTTTCTTAACTGATACAGGTACTCAGGTCAGTTGTTTGCCACCTGGTAAGGTTCCCATCCAACCGACTTTGCATGTTGAACCTTTCCGCGCCGCCAACAATAGTTCCATCGCCGTTCATGGCTGCTCCTACCTGACATTCCGCATCCAACCACTGCCGAGTACGTAAACTTGGAAGTTCTACGTCGCTGATGTGGAACAGCCAATCCTAGGAGAAGATTTCTTGGCACATTATAATCTTCTGGCCGACTGCAAAGCTAGGAAGCTGGTACAGCAAACTAGCCACCCAAGATTGATTTCTTCTATCGCTTCTTCCTCGTCAGTCCAACGTCTGAAGGTTCAGGCGATCAAAGCCACTCCTCTGATGCCAGGTGTCAGAGTAGAGCGTCTACAGTTCTCTCTTAGATGCCTACGAGATACTGTCACAGCCTCGTAGCCCAGATAATCCGGTCACACTCCCTATTCGTCATCACATTGTCACGACAGGTCCTCCTTGCTTCAGCCGTCCTCGTCGTCTGTTCGGTGCAAAGCTACAAGCCGCGAAAGATGAATTCTTGAGCATGGAACGACAAGGAATATGTCATCGGCAAGAGTCGCCATGGGCCACTCCTCTCCACGTTGTCGTCAAACCTGACGGCAGCCTTCGCCCATGCGGTGACTATCGGGCCCTAAACTAGAAAACTATTCCCGACAGATATCCTATGCCAAGAATTGAAGAGATTACTCAGTCATTCAGAGGCTGCAAGATCTTCACATTGCTCGACTTGCAAAAGGCATTCTACCAGATACGAATGGCTCCAGAGGACATACCAAAAACTGCCATCACTACTCCTTTTGGTAGTTTTTGTTTTGACTACATGCCCTTTGGTTTACGGAATGCGTCTCAGACATTCCAGAGGTGTACAAACCTCCTCCTGTCTGACCTTCCGTTTGCCAGAGGGTATATTGATGACATCATAATAGCGAGTCCAGACGTGGAAACGCATTTCAACCATCTTCAAACCGTTCTAGATCGACTAAAGAAATACTCAATGCGAGTAACTCTTAAGAAATGTAAGTTTTTCATGGAATCTGCCACCCATCTAGGCTATGAAATCAGCGCTGCAGGAACTCGTCCACCGCAATCCAAGGTGAAAGCGATCCTGGACTTACAACCTCCCAAAGATGAAAAGTCTTTAAGACGTTTCATGGGCATGATTGGTTTCTACAGTCGATACATTCCTCAGTATTCTACCTTGGCTGCTCCTCTGAGCGACCTTACAAAGTCTTCTAATTCATTCCATTGGTCGGTGGCATGCCAAGAGCCATTTGAAGCGCTTAAAGCGGCATTGGCTCAGCGAACACTGTTGGCATTTCCGACAGTTGATGCGAAACTCATTCTCACCACTGATGCGTCCCAAATAGCCATGGGTGCAACATTGCATCAGCTGGTGGATGGTCATCTTGAGCCACTCGAGTTCTACTCCAAAAAGTTCACAGCTAGAGAAAGTCAAAAGTCTGCCTTCGACAGAGAGCTTCTCGCTATCTTTCTGGCATTGAAGCATTTCCACTGGCTTTCCGGTCATCTTTTCACCATAAGGACTGATCACAGACACCTTCTGAAGATTTTCACTATGAAAAGCCCTACCAGCCAACAAAGTCGTTGGATTTCATACATCTCAGAATTCTGCTGCGATATTCAACACATCTCTGGTTCCGAAAATTTCGTCGCTGATACATTGAACAGTATCAGCTTTGACGACAAAGAAGCTTTCGCATCGGAAAAGCAGAAAGACCAAAGTCTTCAAGCTTTCTTCAAGTCCACAAACCTTCCGCTGTGCCGACATCCCCTTGGTTCAACTGAGTTGGTTTGCGATGAGAAACAACGCCCCTATGTGCCGAGCCATCTTCGTGAAAGCATCGTTGACAGTTTACACGGTCTTTCACACCCTGGAATTCGTGGGACTACCAAGGTCATTGCTGCTCGGTACGTATGGCCTGGTATGAATCGAGACATCAAGGAAAGAATCCAGAGATGTCAATCATGCCAAGCTTCAAAGGTTATTCGTCACACGAAAACCCCGATCGGCACTATTCCAACCGTCGCGAGATTCCATACCATTCACGTGGACATCGTCGGCCCGTTACCCCCGTCACATGGTTATCGCTACCTACTTACAATCATCGATCGTTTCTCCTCATGGATCGAAGCTATTCCAATCAGTTCCATCACGGCAGAGACCGCTTCCAAGGCCCTCGTAACGAACTGGATCAGCCGCTTCGGTGTACCTGCCGTTATCATAACCGATCGTGGTTCCCAATTCGAATCAGCCTTGTGGAACCACCTCCTTCAACGCTTGGGTATTGAACATCGTCGAACTACTGCGTATCATCCGCAGTGTAACGGCATGGTAGAGCGTTTCCATCGTACTTTAAGGAACTCTTTGCGGTGTGTAATCAGCAGCAAAAGCTGGTACA
>JASAND010010526.1:0-12537 GCA_030248195.1 Trissonchulus latispiculum
AGGTGGTGATTCCTTTTGGAGACATCAACTTTGAACCCTTATTACTCATTCATTACTTGGAGTTAAGACGCCATTTTTATATCAAAATGGAGCTTAACATTTTTCCTTTCTAATGAATGCAATGACACTAACTTCAGTTTTTGGAAACTATTTCACTGGATTTTCGAAGTACTTTAATTTTCCAGATTTCTTGCAGACTAAAGTAAAATTTTTCGTGAGACATCGGCTACATCATTCGATTCCACTATCAAATAGCTGGGGACCCTTTTTTTAATTATCATGAAATCACTCTTCGTTATGAAGAAATCAGCTAAAATGTTTGCGCAACCTGGATTTTGCCTACTTTTCCCAACTTCAGCAAGCGGCCATTTTAGCTACAAAGCAGCAATCGGGGCAACTAAAAAAGGGTTCCTGGGTATTTTTGTGTAAAAACATGTCTAGTTAGTGGCAACCCTCTAGCTTGCATAGTAAATGCTCCACAATCGCTGGAAAAAAATTTGGCCATGTTTTGCAAAAACTACATTTTCTATGATAGCAGCTCACGGGATAGCAGTTGGAAGATTACCGTGCCTCGGATGATCGGCCTTGACGAGACCTTCAAATCGACACCCTTAGTTTAAGTTTACGGCTTGCATAGCTCAAGAAATCTTGGATTATTGGATTTCTGCAAAATGACAAGTTTTCAACGCCAAAATAAGAAAATCGTCTATATCTCAAGCTAGAGAAGAGCTAGAAAGTTGCTTCCAAAAGCACAAATGTAGAGCTCAACGAGATCTTTCAATTGAATATAGTCATAACTATGCAGCTGCTGCTCAACTGTCAGAAAGCGGCAAAAACCATCCTGAACGGAAATCTCGAAATTTTATAGCGAGATTGCGCGCAGGGTGTCAGAACACCAAATGAACCTATTTTGGAAAGTTTCATCAAATTTCATCTTGTTGTTGTTGTTGTTGCTTCCGGCCACCTGACCAAAGTCAATCGACCCGGGCAGCCCCACCAGGGTGGAGCCGTCCGCATTCCCGGAGAAAGGCTAGGACCTCCAGGGGTCTATCCCAGAGGGCTTGGGCTGAGGGGGATGGGCCCAGGTGGAAAACACGGGCCCTGTTAGCCTGAGGGCAGGAGGAAATGAGGTGCTGCAGGGTGTCTTCTTGGCCTGGACAGAACCTGTAGTAAGGATCCGCTGCTGCCCCGATGCGGTGCAAAAACCAGTTTAGTAGCGGGGTAAATCCGCCAACCCTGAGTTGGGAACGGACTGTTCTCTCTCTTCTTTTGAGATTGAGTTCAGAGGGACTGGGGGCGTGCGGGATGTGGTTAAGATAACAGAGTCTGTCTGGCTGGAGACCTGAAATCCACTGGTCGGTAAAGTGCCTGGAAATGAGGCATTTGACCGCACTGAAGTCCACTTCGGCTTCTGATTGGCTGAGGCTACTGGCTAAGTTGGCCAGTCGGTCTGCGGTCTCGTTTCCCTGAATACCCGAGTGTCCGGGTAGCCAGTTGATGGACAGGGTTCTGGGTTGTGCCGATAGGATTCCACCTATGCGGATGGCCCGAACATGGAGAGGAACGAGTCCGGTTTCTTTCACAGTCAAATCGGCCGGGGAACCTCGTGAGCAACCAGTGATCGCCCGGGCGGCTTCATTTTGGATTACCTGGAGCCGTTGCAGGTTGCTGGGGGCAGTCGTGGTCATCCAAGCTGGCCCGCAGTACTCAATAGCGGAGGCAATGTACGCCAGGTACACCATTCTGAGGTCCTCTTTGCTGCATCCCCAGGACGTTCCGGCCAGGGAGCGTAGGATGTTGTTGCTTTTCCGTAGCTTGGTGATGAGATGGTCAATATGGGCCCTGAAGGAGACAGACGGATCAAATTTCACTCCCAGGAATGTGGGAGTTTGGTAGTTGGGATCCGTTGGCCGCAGATGTACAGGTCAAGGCAGAGGTTTTGCTCCTTATTCCAGGTTGTGAATAGGCAACATTCACATTTCTGGACATTGATGGTCATTTTGTGGAGTTCTGACCACTTCTCAATGGCGTCGAGGGCTTCTTGTATATGGCCCGCCGCTACAGTGGGCTGGGGGTGCTTAGACCAGATTGCAACATCGTCCGCAAAGAGAGAGAGAATTCAACTCTCTCCGGGATGACCTCGGCCAAGGAGTTGATGAAGATCTGGAAGAGCGTGGGAGACAGAACGCACCCTTGAGGGACACCACAGGCAAATCTTCTGGGCCGACTGAGGGCGCCCTCAAATTCTACGGCGTAGAATCTGTCATTCAGGAAATTCTTCACCCACTGTATAATGCATCGGAGCACGTTGAGTTGAAGGAGGGCTTTCATCAGGCCAGGGTGCCACACACGGTCAAACGCCCTGGAGAAGTCTATTAGGGCCATAACCGTACGATGAGCTGGTTTTCGTTGATTGAATCCATCACTGATGGATTGGGTGATTCTTAAGACTTGATCTTGTGTAGATCTTAGTCTTCTAAATCCCGCTTGGTACTTGGTGATGGCTTGGCTTCGCTCCAGGAAGTATGTGAGCCGACCCAGAACCAGGCGCTCCATGACTTTTGCCAGGCACGACGTGAGGGCAATAGGTCTGTAGCTCGGAATCTGAGACGGGTCCTTTCCCGGCTTGGCAATAGGAATGATTTTAGCCCTTCTCCAGACAGCTGGGCAGCCAGATTCCAGGAGAGATCTATTGCAAATGGTCAACAGAATTTTTTTGCCCAGTGGTGTAAGGTGCCTAAGGCTAACGTTGCGGACCCGATCAGGACCGGGGGCTGCATTTCGCCTTTAGCCGCTGCAGGGCCAGCTGCAGTTCGCTAGCAGTGAAAGGGCTACACTCCTCCGGTTCATCCGGGTCGTGGTGGCAAGGCTGGTTCAGCTGATTTTTGGTATCCACCATAAATTTCCGGTCCTGCTTTGAAGTTTTAACCAAGGCTACTTGACCATATTCTTTGATGAAGCCATTTGCCTTGGCCAGAGGGGTTGATAAGATTTTCCCATTTCTAGGCATGCTCCGGACGGCGCTGATTTGGCTTTTCCGCTGATATTTTTGACCGTTCTCCAGATCTCAGTCGGGTCTGTTCGAGGGTTTAGTCTGGAAACATATGTGGCCCAGTGCTCCCGCTTCGAGTTAGAGATGACGATCCTAGCTTCTCTGCAGGCTTCTTTCCAATCTTCCAGTTTGGCCGGGTCACGGCGAGCTTCGGTGGATAGGCGTTCACGGCTTATTTCGATCTGAGTAGGGGCAAACGTTTTCTTCTGTTTAAAGGATTAACTTAATGACTCTGCCCACTTGAAATCAGCAGGGGTCAATTTCATTCCAGTTCTATCAATAGTACAGTTCAACTCTGATGCACTGGACAGAAATAAAAAGGGAGTGAATGTTAAAAACGTGTTTTGTATGAAGTAAAGTTAAAATTATTAAGAATGAAATTAATTACCAAAAACTGCTGCTACAATAACTTGTTGCAGAGTTACATTTTAGCTTTCTAGTTTATTAAAAACTATAAGTTTACTTTAATATTACTATATTATTGTTTCTAATACTGTTACGGTAAAACATTAAAGTTGTATATAAATCGTAAAATTCGAAAGTTATTAGAATGTAACTTAGTTCCCTTTAAAAACGGATTAATAATTATTCATGTTTTTACAAACTAAATAACTGTTCGCTCAATCGATTGATATATAATTAGATTCCTAATAATTTCAAGAAATTTCAAACTGATAAGTGAAATCTATTTACTAATACATGAAATACATAAGTACAAATACAATTTCATGTAGCTAATACTCACCCCCTTTTTATTTCTGTCCTTTATTTCTGTCCAGTGCATGAGAGTTAGACTCTACTATTGGTAGAACTGGAAAGAAATTGACCCCTGCTGATTTCAAGTGGACAGAGTCATTAAGTTAATCCTTTAAACAGAAGAAAGCGTTTGCCCCTACTCAGATCGACATAAGCCGCGTTCACGCTTTCTGATGGCATCGTCGGCTTCCTGGCTCCCCAGGGAACAGGGGTTCTGGAGTCCCCAAAGGGGGCGCTGGCGTCTTGGGCCTCGGTGACAGCTTTGCTGAAGAGATGGACTAGCTGGGCGAGCTTTAGGTCAGATGCGTTGCTAAATTTCATCTTGCTTTGATCCGTCAACCAACAATATGTTCCCAAAAGGAATCACCACCTTAAAACAAACTGATAGCTGTTTTTGAAAAATCGGTTTTTTGGCTAAGACTTTAGCTACACTCAAGTAATCAAGCATATTTTTGCAGAAAATATGTGATTGCAGACGGTTTTTAATTTGGATACATCGTTGCAAATGTTGTGGTTACGTGTTGCAGCCATTGTCAAAAATCTGGTCAAGAGCAATCTTATGCAATTTGACGAGCTCTTTCGATTGAATATGGTTTTGGCTAATTTCAAGTAACTCTATGAAACTTAAGCGGCAAAAACTAAACATTTTCAAATTTTCAAGCAGACTCCGGGATTGCTGCTAATGTGTTAACGAATACCGAAATAGTGCGCTTCGAAAGTTTCAGACATTTTGGGTTACTGTCTCGAAAGTTATCATCCAAAATACGGGAAACAATACCACCACCTTAAGTAAGCACCTTAGTTTCACCATCAATTGTATTGGTGGCATCGACATCTGCAAGAAAAATACTGTAGGAAGGGTGCTTTCTGATATCCGCTTGTTTATAATAGATTTTTCCCGTTGCAGGAGGCCATGTAAATACATCCGGAGTAGGGGTTAACTTGATGCCGGTTAGATTGGTACCAAATGCTACTTCAACACCTCCATAAAACACTCTTGCCTATAAACAATAGCAGTAGTATATAAAATGCCGATTTTGGCACAGCAACCTATGTTTAGCGTGTAAAATCCGAACCAAATCATGACCAAAGCTGCTAAAAAGATGCAACATCGCTCTGCCGATTTTGGCACAGCAACCTATGTTTAGCGTGTAAAATCCAAACCAAACCATGCCCAAAGTTATTTAAAACTATAATTCAATGTATAAACATAAAACAGTATGTCTACGAACACACAATCATTATTTCTGGAAACTATTACTTAGCTATTGCTGTTACGTTTTCAGTTTAGCAACTTTACCTGTTGTAAATTTTATCCATATAATTTATATTCTAAAAGAGTTCATCGATTTACAGATGCAGGTTTATTATTGTATTTCTTACGTTTGAAACACGGATACATGTCACTTGCACCTTATAAATAAATTACTTGAGAATGCAACGACTTGAAGAGCTTGCATTTAATTACATTCTTGATCGAATTTTAAGTCGCAATTGGCACTAACGCAATTTTAAAGTTTCTGGTTAACTGGAGAAGGCTACCTAAGTTTGAGATTGAACGAATAGCAGTTGCTGCTGTCAAATATGAATTAACGCTTTACATATTTATTTGGCTACCATGATTATCATCCAAGGCTTTCCTTACCGGTTGGCAAAACTTTCAATCGAACATTATACGAACATCCTTCTGGACGCTTGCACACGGTTTTCACTAACAATGGAGTGACTATAGAATTTGAACACGTTTTCTACTCAGAATATGACATTATTAGCGTATTTATTTATTTTGGATTGCGCTGTTTGTTACAGGGTAGTTGAAAAGCCCATTGATTGTATGCTTTGCAACTTTTACTCTTTGTAAACATCAACTTTTTGTAAACATATATGAAATTTTTCCAGAACCCACAACAATAGTCGTGTTTAAAAACTTACAACATGTGTGGAAGGTTGGAGAATAAGATTTGCGGTATTCGCGAAATCTTGATAGACGGTTGTCTTGACAAGTTTACGCTAGCGCAATCGATCTGTTAGATACAATGTATGGAACTAGAGAACGAAATGCAAGACATGCTTGCTACAAATGCAATGAAATGTTGGCAGATTCATCTGATTATCGTACTCACTGTTTTGAAAATCATGATGTTTGCTTATTTAACAGATAAATATTTTAGGATGAAGTGTTAGAAGACATTTGCTTTGACAGTTTATCTTCCTTTTTGTTCAGAATTCTTCAAGCATTATGTATTCACTTTCTTCAACACTTCAAACCATTTCTTCCATCCAGATATTTACAATCCCTGCTTACGTCATGGTTACAACGACAGCCGCGTTACATGGCTTTACAAAATTGTCCTGACAAAACGATTTCTTTATACTATACATATTCCCGCAATAAGGTATACTACAATAAACCAGTGCACATTCTCTAGTAATGGACATTTTGTTTCTTATATTTCTAGTAATTGACGTTTTCACAACAACGACGCTGCCTGCGTTGAAGTTAGACGCGAAACAGCTGTGAATACAACCGCAACGGGACTACACGTTCTTTGATGCGTTTCAAGCAAGTTTGGATTAAATTACCAGCTACTGACGTTTATTGCCTTAAAGCTGTTGAGGGTTGAATGAGTCCAATGTTTGATACTCTGTATTGTTGCATTTGGAAAACTATACTGCGACAAATGGTGTATTTCCTTACGAAATAGATTCCAACAATATTGACGCGTTCGAATCCAACTCCAAAACTCAGCATTTTCGCGTTAGAAAAATTCTCCTAGCCTACTCAAACAATGTCAGCTTCTGGTTTGCTACACTTCTCAAACCAGTGGGATGACGCTTGTGCAAAACAATAAATTTAGTCACAACAAGCATTTCTATAATTGGTTTCTTTGTAGAAAACATTTTAATGCGCTGACTGATTTAGCGTTTCACGCTTTCGCATACCATAACGTTTGTTTATATTAAAATAGTTTACTTTTGCTAATCAGGGAAAGCAATTCTTTAAGGATGACGTGATACCCTAGCTACTATATTTCTCTCTCTCTCTCTCTGCAACCGTTAAAAGAATTTGCTGATCTCATCTAATAACCATTTGAGCAATTAAGAGAACTTTGGTCTTCCAAAGTGAAGATCCAGGCTTGACTGGTTAACCAGTAAACCTAAGGTGTAATCGCGCTTAAAGTCAATTTCCACTAACGACAATTGGGCAATCATCAATGACAAATTTCCTATTGCTCAATGGATACTTAAATTTATATTCGTTACTTTTACTAGTAAGGGAAGACAGAACTTTAAGGATGTCGTTATACTCTAGCTATTTCTGTCTCTCCAACCGTTAAAAGGATTTGCTGCTCTAATCTATTTGAACTAATAACCATTTGAACAATTAAGAGTGCTTTGGTCTTCCAAACTGATGATCCAGGCTTGAGTGGTTAACCAGTTTAGTTAAGGTTTAATCACTCTTAAAGTCAATTTCCACTGATGATAATTGTACAATTATCAATATCAAATTTCCAGTGTTCATTGGATAGTCAATCAATCCTGCAGTAAAATTACTTTGCTGGCTCTCTATTTAACACTGTTTACTTTTGTTGCCTGGCAACAAAACAATATTTAATGAATTGCAACATGGCAGTGTTGCTTTCAGTTACGTCTGACTTTATTTGGGACCGGACTTGGGATCTGCATTGGGATCAATTGCTGAAGTTTGACTACAGGTGAGAATTCCAGGTATTTTAAAGCTTTTTGATATTTACATTGATTTATTCTAACTGCAATAATTTAAGCTTGAAATTGCAAAAACTATTTGGACCCACATAACTAAGAGTATCTAGCACACACCCTAGCTAATACAGTTGGTCCATAACAAGCATTAAAGCTGTAACATCAATGAACCTCAGAAAAATAGTTTCAATATGCATGCTACCTGTTACGTCACACCCTAGCTACTATACCTGACTACGACCCATTTATCAAGCATGCATACTGTTACGTCAAGCCCTAGCTACTATCATTGGACAATTAAAAGGCTGTGTCATACGAAACGTCACGTCACACCCTAGCTACCATTATTTTGACGTGGGGTTGCAACTGCTTTCGTAAAATCCCAGCTAATATTTTGAAAACAGTGTTAAATATACAATTTTATTAAATTACTTATGAGACAAGGTAATAGCATAGCATATGCTTTATAAATTCTAACATTTGTACTAACAATGCCTCAGATTCTTGTAGTACATTTTTAGAACTGTATCTTTGATTTTAATTGTAGGCTACCTCATATCATACCTCGGTTGATACATCACCAGAAATGGAATCGTTTCTTTTTTACCTTATTTTTATTGTGAATTTTGGCGGCTCCGTGCAGAATTTCTGTCTGCGCTTTACAGGTCCCGGGTTTCAACTGGATTTAAACTTGCAACCACAGTCGGACGTCGCGGCTCCTCAGAATCAGTCTTATTTGGACGAAGTATGATAACGTTACAATTGTTCGTAGTAACCGATCATTAACAATTAAAATTTGCTTTAGAAAATGTTGCTATCTATCTAATTTCAAGCCTGCTACTTATTTTTTCCACATTACACTTCACTTTCGTCTCTTTAATTGTATTAATAGTTGCATCTCAGCAAGATTAAACTTAAAATCACTTTACTTGTTCACAATTTGTTCACATGGTATTATTTCAGGGTGCAACGTTTGTGAGTATCTCAACATCGAGAGGGCCAGCCCAGGTTCCTGTTCGCGCGCAGATAGGAGATGTACGTCAGTCTTTGTGGAAGAAAATTAACCAGCCACCAACCAACAAATTAATTATCATACACCAACTGCCATCATGTATTTCATGTCAGCTGCCTGGAACGCTGGACAAGGACAATTACAACCTGTCCTCAATGCTGGTCTCCACAACGCTTCCACCCAAATTCTGAAGGAACTAAGATACCTGTTAATTGAATGTAAAATAATGAGCTTCTTAACCTTCTAGCAAAGCGTTTTCACTTATTGCACTCATCACCTTTTAGAGAAATGTTGTGTTGTTGCCTCCCGAAAACTGCCAGAACGTGGAACAGGATTTTTTGCAAATAGCACAAAACATGGGAGTGAGGATCTTGGCAACCCAACAAGATTTCTTTCTGCAGCATTGTCGATTAACGCGTGTGGCACAGCGCTGCAATGAGTACAGGGCTGTCAACAACGTCTTAGCTGCATATTCCTCAATTTGGCGTCACGTTACCAGGATAGCTATGCAGCCACGAAGACAGAACAATAGTGACTAACGTTTTATGAATTTCGATAATTAAATTACATTTACTGGTAGTATCCATATTGTGAATTGCGTGAATGAAAATACAAATATTAACTACCTGCAAACTGTCAGGTATTTACCGGTAATTAAAGAGGTAAACCCTAGAGGTGCAACCGTCTCGAAAATAGAGCCCTAACTAATTAGCCTACCCTAGTAAAGTATATTAGGCATCATATTTTAATAACAGAAACTTACTAATTTATTGACAGTAGAAGACCATAAGGATTTACAGCAAATGCACGAATTAATACTAAATAATGCTAATGCCCGCAGGCCGACTATACGTCACGAGAGATACACCACAACTGACTAATTGACTGATTTGGCTAATTAACGAAAGGATCAAAACCGAGGTTTCTACACACTGGTGATAATGAAATCATTCAAAAGATTAGTGAAACACACTTCGCGTAGCGAGTATTTAACACAAGCATTGCATTGTGAAAGAAGGATCTTATTTAAAAAATACTACAATACCTGACGTTTTGCTTTGGCGATCCTAGCTAACTATTTTATAATTGCAGGTGCAAGACTATCTGGTTATTTTGTCTTGCAGCTTGCACAGTTGGTCATTGCATTTATGTATACTAAACGGAAGCATTTAAAGGTGCACTGTAGTATTGCGTCATACAAGTTTCAGAATATTCAGGTTGCTATGCCGCCTCTTTCAAATAACTTGTGCTAAAGATAGCTTGCTGTGCCATAATCTGCATACAATGTTGCGACTTAATTAGATTTTGCCATGATTTGGTTCGGAGTTTGCGTGCCAGAATCGGAAGAGCAATGTTGCATCTTTTTAATTAACGTCGGACATGATTTGGTTCGGATTTTACACATTAAATATAGGTTTCTGTACCAAAATCGGCATTTTACATACTACTAATAGCAAAGCAAAACTTCCAAAAAGGTCACACTTATAGAATAAATTTAAATTGTGAGACAATTTAACACAGTAATCCGCAGTAATGCTAGTTTTTTAGTTAAAATTTCTACTTGCTGTGGACAGAATTGACACACTGTGATCAAGAGTGCATAATTGCACTATTATTAAGAAGAAGAGTAAGCCACTAGAGAGCTCCTCTTCACTGCTTTGCGTAACGGTGCTCCGACCACAATACGCGAATGTTCCCCCGTTTGGGGGGGGGTCGACCAAATCGACATCGCATACCCCCCCCCCTCCGTTTGGTGGGGGGTAGCTAAAAAGAGGTCCCCGTTGGTGGGGGGGTCGCCAACAGCCAATCAGATTGCAGAAACCCCCCCCCCCACCGTTTGGTGGGGGGTAGAGCAGAGGATTACGGTAGTTTTTGTTCTATTCGAAAATGGGTCCCCGTTTGGGGGGGGGTCGCTCAAGCAGGCTATTTTTTGCTCATTCTGTTTGGCTGTTGGCAACCCCCCCCCCAAACGTGGACCACTTTTTGTGACCCCCCCCCAAACGGGGACCCCTTGCTCCCCCCCCCCCCACTAAACGGGGACCTCTTGTGTCGACCCCCCAAACGGGGACCCTTTTTTCAAAAGCCAGAATCAGCCTGCCTACCCCCCACCAAACGGGGAGGGGGTTTCTGTGATCTGGTTGGCTGTTGCCTACCCCCCCCCCCAAACGGGGAGGGGGTATGATTTGGCGACCCCCCCCCAAACGGGGGAACATTCGCGTATTGTGGTCGGAGCACCTTTACGCAATGCCAAGAAGAGGAGCCCTCTAGTGGCTTACTCTTCTTCTAATATATAGAAGAAAATCATGGACTCTTGCTAAGATGGTTATAATTCCATTCTGTGAATAGTTCAGCCACTGCTTATGCTTATACTTCAACAATGTTCATGTCGATTCAATGTACTGAAGAACTTGATGTAGATATTGTCAGTATGGAAAAGGATGGAACCTTCAACACTTTGCGAAAGTGCTGGTCTAAATGGTCACTTTATAATCTAATAATAATAATAATAATAATAATAATAATAATAATAATAATAATAATAATAATGATAATAATAATAATAATAATGATAATAATAATAGTAGTAGTAGAAATAATAATAATAATAATGATAATAACAGTAATCTAATTCTTAATAACTATTTGCTGCAAAGAAATTGTTTGAATAAATTCAATGTCTCTTCAGCAGAAACAATGTCGTAAAAATTTTACCTCATACTCCGGCAGAACTTCCTTATCAGGAAACATATCGTAGATGGTTTTCTTTAGGTTGTAAGGACTCCAGGATTGTCGCAGCTTTTGCACAAGCTTAGAATTTTCCGATAGAACAGGAACAACACACATTGCAAATAGTATTACGTAGTTCAGTACCGTCATAATTAGTGCAATGTAATCAGGCGAAAGCTTAGGGTTGCCAAAAAATAAACCATGTAGCTGGACGGTACAGTTTGGCTTCGCCAATTTCGTGTTAAAAATGGAGCATTTGTTAGGATATACAAGAAGACTACCACACGAATGTTGAACAACGGTATTGAAATGTTTGAACAGCCTTTAATCCCACTAGCTAGCAAAAATGTTAAGCCGGAACTAAGGGAAACTGTTGGCTAAACACATTTTTTGTGGAGGCAGTATTGTTAAACATCAGTATTCAACGTGAACTCTAAAACGGTCGAATTAGCTTTATTACATAGACTCGCTGTCCGGGGATTAGCTCAAGTGGTAGAACATTCTGCTGTGGCCGAAAAACTCAGCGGTTCCATCCCCGTCCAGGGGCCCGTTGCATAAAAATGATAAGTAATAAGTTAATAAGTTCATAAGTTCATAAGTTAATATGTCATATACAATAAGTATAGGTGTTGCATAAAATTTTATTGTAATAAGCGATTATTTCATAAGTAATTCTGAATTATAATAAGTGAAAAGTCATAAGTTCCACTGAAAATACTGGCTACTTATTACAATATGTTTCAGTTCTTGTACTCTTGGTTCTATGAAGAGCAATGCAGTTAGTTACGGAGCAGTAAAAAGCAAAAGTTTCACAAACAAAAACTTTAGGACTAAAATTGTGGTTATTAATGTAATTGTGTAAATTGCGTAGACAATGTAAGGACGGATCATTGGCTTTTTCGGTTTCGCAATTTCCAGAATTTTTTTTGCGCAGTAACCGAACGTGGAATTTGCTTCGTTGATATTACACTATAGCTATGAATTCTGTCTTGGCACTTCAAATACAATTTTACGCTACTAATTAAGCAGAAGCTAAACAGTAAATCTTGAAAGGAGATAACCTTGAGCATTTCTACCGATATTGCAACCGTTTCAGAAAAGTCTAAATTTCAGTTTTCTGCACATTTCTTTGTTATAAAACTAATACAATAAAACTTGGAATTTTTATTGCAAATTCGCTTATTTTAATAAGCGCTTTCTCATAAGTTAATAGTTATTGCAAAATTTTATGCAACGCTCGAGCAATACGTAACTGATCCGAAGTACA
>JASAND010010529.1:0-96563 GCA_030248195.1 Trissonchulus latispiculum
TTTTCATGACGCGCTCGTTCTTCCACGCATGCGACCGGCCTGCGGGCCGATGTGGTCCTACGGGCCGGGGCGGCTGGCGGCTAGCCGGGCCCGGCCCGAGCCCGCCCGAGGCCGAGCACCGGCCCGCGGGCCGGTGCGGGTCGGGCCAGTGCGCTTATCCGGGGCCGCAAATTTCTACGGGCCGAACGGCCCGATGTCGCAAAAACGGCCCGAACTGTTAGGTAATTGATTTCATAACTTGTTTTACGTCTAATTTCAACTTATTTTACGTCTATTTTTATGTCTTCCATTTTCGCAAAACAACAACAGCAATAACAAGAGGCCACTAAGTTCGTCAGTCGATTACGTGCTTGGTAACAGTTAGCGTTGTTATGCAGAATTCTTGCTACATTTTCTATATACAAATCCAAGCTGTCGTTTCGACTCCACTTTTTAACCTTGGTATTGTTTTCCTAATTGCATTATTTTCCAAAGATGCTGTCCTACTTTTTTGAAGCTTCCCTTCGACCAGCATTTTGGCGGCCGTGTATTTGTAATCTTTTCTTGCGTCGGCCCCCTGGCCGGGCCGTCGAAAAAAAATTCAAATCGAGCTCCGCGGTCAGGCCATTCATCAAAAGTCACAACTCTACTCACAAGCCACAAATCGGGAAGTAAAGCCCTGCTCGTGACCAGTTGCTCACAAGTTGATTTTCCTGTTTCGGTTTCATGAAGCCACAAGCCACAAGTTACAAGTTCACAAGTCCCTTCAAAAATTAGCCAAATCCCACAAGCCAACGTATGCCTCTAGGCACTCAAATTTTAATAAAAGACTGTCATTGCATGAATTCAGGGGATCTGCGCCGTTTCTTTGGTTTCTCCTGAGTCCAGGTTTTAATGATTGTCAATAGCTCAGTGTTTGATCACTCAATTGACCCTGCAACACATTGCCGAAGATTTCTCTCCCTTCAAGCTGATCCCAGAAACAGGCATAACTAGTTTATTACGCTGATTGCAACCGTTCCGAGTTCACCTAATTCGGCTGACATCTCACCGTTTTGATGAACAAAAATGCTCTTCTTATTTCACCCATTTAATGACGCCAAACACCAGACAATATCTCGCCTCGGAATTTTGTGTTTGCCTCGTGAACTTTCTGACTTGTGGCTTGTGTACAGATGAAACTGAAACTGGAAAATCAACTTGTGGGCAACTGGCCGCAAAGCAGGACTTTGCTTGTGACTTGTGGCTTGTGATTAGTCGATGATAAAATCAAAATCGGTTGTGCTTTGTAAACTTTGTAAACTTGTGACTAATGACGAAACCGGCCCCTCTGGTGAGCGGTCCGTGTTCCAATCTACATGTCTATGAGTTCGAACTCACACCAGAGGCCAGATTTGATAGATTTTGTTTTAAAATTTTGTCGTACCTTTTTGCTCTTTTATTCTGGTATTTTAGGCTTTTCTTTTCACATCTTGATTTGGCATACCAGTCGGGTCGCTATTGTCTTCGATTGCTCTCCATCGAACCATAGGTCTTTTGATCCCACCGCCAATCTATTTCCTGATCCCCGGAATTATGGTCTGGGAAGCGCTCCATTCCGATTTGTGAAGGCACAAGTGCAGAGTGGATTTTGCTGGTCTCATGTGGGGGCGTTGGAACATTGCGATGATTGCCATGACTCAGGCCGGTCTGGTCTATTGGTTGGATATGGGAACGCTACGGGGCGCACGGAGGTTAGGGTAGTAATTTTTCTGAACGTCAACTTACAAAGTGTTGGACCTGGCCTTCTAAGTGGGTCAAAGGCTGGTGTTTGGTTAATTGGAAAACAACTTTATAACGCTTAATTAGCTGGGGGTGAAATACTGCCGCTACTATCATAAAACATGAGTTCGGAAGTTGGCCCGAAATGCTGAAAGAAGCGTTACTGGGTTACATTTTTGTGCTGACTAAAGACGACAAGATGCATAAATCTGAAATTTGTTTGCATTTTTCGTGTATTTATAAACCTAAACGTTCTATATTTATTCAGATTTCAAGACTTCATCCCCTTCGATCATGATGCGGATTTGGGATATCTGGCTCAGGATAGGCCAACTGTGAGACTCAATGTGACAAAAGTGTTATGACTCTCGCTGTATTGTGATTAGGCTTAGACATCCGGTCAGTATGAAGTACAATGGGACTTTCTGTGGACATCTTTGCCTTTACAACCTACAAGAATCTCATGTAAGAAGGAAAACCGTTTTTTGGCAAAAAAATCCAAAATATCGAATATAGTGTTAATACATATTAAATTGTAATGTTTAATACATATTAAATAGTATTTAGTAATATTCGTATGTCTAACTATGCTTTAGTTCATATTACTGCAAGTCATATTGGTTAAAGCATCTTACAACAAACAAGCTATCAAAAACAGTAAACCTATAGTTTGGATTGGAGCCAGATCTCCCAAGCCCCAGCAGATTCAATAGTGGTTTGAAGTTGGTTTACACGGAGTAAAATTTTTAAAAATCGTTTTATTTCATAATCGTACTTAATCGTATCGTACTTCTAAATCGTATTAAAATGAAGGACAAGATTTAAAAATGTTAATAGGGGAGGAAATCGAAATCACCATCGATTTCTTTTTATATTTCAGGTTGCCTCTGCCAGACGGAGCGACAAATCAGACGTTAACTAGGCAACATTTCGAAACAGCCCGTGGATAGAATCTACCTATAACGACGTTGACAGAGAGCTAGTCCTTTGCCGATTCGGCCATGCCGAGGCGGGAAGAACTGCTTCTATCCTGTCCCCAGAATAGCGATGAACTGCTCCGAAAACGATATCCCTACACTTATCCCTTACACCCTCTCAATTCCCTATAAACTGTCTTGTTATACACGACCGTGGCACTGACAAAAATATTACTTTCATACATATAAGTCAACTTGTGCCTCGTTTGCCCAAAGAGCGCATTGCAAAATTCGTTCTTTAAATTTTAAACTTTTTAGATTTAAACTTCTTAGATTATAGCGGTTTACTACAACAGACTTAAACTAATGCAGATCAAGGGATAAATTTCAGTTGCAGAAGTATATTGTATATTCAATGACTCTAAATAACTTTAAATTTGCTTTGCCACACAGCTCATAAGCAATGCAGAAAATATGTATTAACGCAAATTTATGCCTCAAATATGCAATATAATGTTAAACTTTAGAGTCTTTTTTGTAGTTTCTGTAGTAGTTTTTGTGTCGTAGTCAATTATACTAGTCATTTTGTTTTCCTGAAATGGAAAAATACTAATTATTATTGTCAAAAAATACTCGCCTGCTAGGTGCATGACCAACATTGCTATGAGAAAATTCTCAAAAATGCACATACCAAAATACTATTTAAAATGTCACAGCAGTTAAATGGACTTTAATTGATAAGTTTTACTCCTAAGGCCACTACAGTAGGCTAAGCGCTTGAGGTCGGAAATTTCAGCTTCCGAATTATGTTAGTTAACTCTATGCTTTTCAGTTGACTGTGTGCAAGAAGTTCTAGAATGCCTCATCTTCTAGAATTCTACTGTCACCGTAACATCACAGCAACCTTGACATCTTGCACAGCACTGCCGACTTTTACACCCAGTGAGCTTGAGAACAACAGAGTGTATCTCGCATTCCATCACGTGTTTGACTGCTCGGTGAAAGTAGTTTATTTACGCTCTAGTTGAGATACGAACTCCTTCTGGCTGTGAGAATTTTCAAGAAAGGTAGAGAAGAGAAGAGAGGAGTTAAAATTGACTGTTTTAACTCGCTTAACCTTACTCTCATGTTTGAGTTTCCTCTTTGAACTCCTTCATAAAGAGTGATCGCCGAGTTAATTTTAACTCTACTCAACTCTTTCTTGAAAAGGCCCCAGGAGCGACCGTAGCCATTAGCTCTGTCTTATGAACGTCCGGAGTTGCCTCATTCCAAGTCGTGGGTTCAAGTCACACACGAGGCCCGAATTTTCGGAGTTCGATGAAGTGACAATGTCATTTTGTTACATTCAAACCTCTTTGAAAAGCAACACGTATCGTTATCAGTAATTTACCTGGTCCCGATTTACCATTCACTGCATGGCTTAGTTTCCAGGGTCGGTGGGCAACTTGGAGGTCGACCTTTGAACAATTTCTTCGACTCGCTGACTCACTCCATGAGCGCAGGGGGACCAGACAGACTAAAGGCGACATTCTACAGTCTGAAACAACAACTGAAAAACAGTAATAATTAAGTCAGTTAACAGTACTGGAGAGCAACCTGGCGTGTAGGAGAAAAACGAGACATCGCGCATCTGGTACAGTAAGTTGAGTCAACATCCCGACAGGAAATCCATCTATACCTTTTCAGATTCTTCACTTTACAAGCAAATAAAATAGGAAGACTTCAATGTTTCTGTGAAGGGTTGACATCAGATGTGAGAGATGTGAAGAAAAGTGTCCAGGCGGGATCGAATCGCCGAGCTTTGGGTTAAAAGCGTAGAACGCTCTACTGTTTACGCCACACCCTTTGACACCCAAGACTGGTTTGTTACCACGGAATAGCGGCACTGTTGTGTTTTGGCACTGTCCGGAGTCGAACTACGGCCTTCCGCTCTGCAGGACAAGAAGTACTATCCACTACACCACGGAGAGATGAGCACACAAATAGCATCCAACAACACTTCACGTGCTCGTCTGCCATGATGCTGAGCCGCAGGAAAGTTGTTACACACTCGCAGCATCTTCTCAAACTTTTTGCATTTCGAATGCCCAGAGCTCAGCTTTCTGTAGTAGTACTGAATTCCACCACCACAAGGTTTGGTGCATTTGGCTGCCAGCAGCCCACGGAGTGTAGGAACATTCTGGAAAACATTTTAATCTACATATTTGAGTTTACAGTTATTTTAGTTGAGTTTACTTTCCTAAGGACCTACTTCCTGTAATGCTAGGACATAGGGCACAAAAGTTCTCACAACTCTTTCTGCCGTGAATATAAAACCAACTGGCTTTCTGGAGTGCTAGGCATAGATGTGCTTGGGGGGGTTCACACCAGACCTGAGCTCAACCTCCCCCAGAGGGGTCCCCTCCCTCTGAATCTGGATTTTTCCGGTTTTGGCAAAAACCCTGAAAAAAACTCCGGTTCTAACCCCCCAGAATTTCCCCTCCTGCACATGTCTGAAAATGTACTATGATTTCTGCAGCTGAGACTGACAACAACACATTTAGGAAATACCTAAATAGTTGTAAACTTTACTGTTCAGTTTCAATGGTCAATGTTAACTGTTGCGCTCAATTTCGGTTGCTTCAATCCTGAAATAAAGAAAATTAACTTGTAAAATATCAATTTGTAGCATTCCCTAAACGAGCTCAGATTACAAAACTAGTGCAAACCAACTCTCAGATTGGAAATATTTCATATATGTAGAAACAACACGAAAAAAGACAGCCTTTGGGAAATCTTTAGGGACAAGTTAGTATACAAAGAGAAAAATTGGTTTTTAAATTATTCATGAAATAAAATTATTTAGTTGTTTGCAATATTAACTAACTGCGACACTCGGGTATCGGAGACCACTCTCCATCCTGACAGGTCATTATGATAAGACCCTGTGGACTTTCCTGGAACCCGTCGTGGCATTGGACCAGAGCTGAGTCCTCGGCCAAAACAATGTCCGAACCATGTACGTTCCCATTGGGGATTGAGCCAGGCTTAGTACAATATCCTTTAATTATTAAACGTTACACGTTACAGATGTAAATTTTGAAAACCAAGCACAAGTGCGCACAACGAAACAATCGGTAGGTAGGCCGAAGCCGGCTCCCGCCAAAAACTTCCCTCCGCACATGTCTGCCCACGATCCGCGGATCCGTGAGCCTGTCCCAGAGTTAGAAGTGGGTAGCGGGTACCCGCGGATAATAGAAATTTTGCTACCCACAGGCTACCCGCGCGGATAGTTGCGGGTATCTCTTGTTGATATACTCGCTCAAATTCAGGGAATTTTATTGAAAAATATTCAAAAAATAGGTCGTGCTGGTGATTTAAAAAAAAGATCGCTGGTTTCCACTGAGTGTTCTTCTCCTATGATTACTATTCTCAGTGAAAATTGGCGTTTGACCAAACTTGTTCTATTAGGTTATATCCAGAAAAGTAATCATAAGTCTTTTTGTAGAGCTTTCACTCACATTTCAAGCTTTCAGTAAGCATACGTACTGAATAGCTCAGCACACAGACTGCTGATCGTGCCGTTTTTGCGAAGCTTAAATGGCTTGATTGTGTGTGTTTATTTAGGTGGATGGTACATAGGGTCACTCTCCAACCTTTTCAAAACAATTGTTCGAAACTGGAAAAGCTCGCTCAAGAAATTCTTCAATTCGAAACTGGGAATGTTTGCTCACAAAATTTGTCAAACTAATATTATATAGGTAGGTATTCTAGTAAAATCCTGATGACTGATGATGATTATAAATTATCATAATCCGCAGGTAGCAACAATATCTTTAGTTTGGAAACTTACATATAATTTCGCTTTGTTTTTTGTTATTCAGAACTTTAATAGCTCGGGGTCAGTTTTTGAATCAATCCGAAATCCGCAAACATCCGCAAAGCTGCCAACCATTAAAATCTTCTTTTCTAATTCAACCTCTGAGGTTTTTTGTATGCTATGTGCGAATGGATAAGGAAGAATTATCGATTCTCTCTGCAAATTTCCCCAGAAGGGGTATCAAAATCGCTCTCACAGGCTCACAGGCGATAAAAAAAAATTCGGCTACAGGGGGGCAATAGAAAATTGCTCAAAGAAGAAAGTTTCCAGACTCACGTTTCTGACGATTATCCGGCTTCGCCTGAGTTTTTTTTTACTAAAAAATCGTCTAAGCAATGGTATTCTTATTAAAAATCGCTATTTGAAGTTAAAATTTTGAGAAAATTGGTCAGCATTGTGGAATTTTAACGTCGCTAAAACGTATGTAGGAGCCTCTGTCCTCTACGCGGCTAAACGCGCTTTTGATAGCCGAACAATGCATAATTTTCAGAAAATTCAAACCTTGAGCATTTCTGGAAGATGTGTTTGATTCAATAAAATATAGTCCTTACCTCTGCAATATGGGTCTTCTTTCGAAACTAGATGAGCTTCAACATTAATTTCTCGTAGAGATGCACTGTGAGGCCGGGTCCGAGGCCGGGCATTGAAAATTGGAAGTCTAAATAGGAGAATTTTTTTACAAAGTTCCGATTTGGCATTATTTCAAGTATAGGCAAAATTACTAATGTTGTTTCCATTCAAACTGATGAGAATTATAACGAACGATCAGCTACCAGCTTAATTTAATTTTTACTTTAAAAATCCAAAATTTTGGCTTAAACTTTTCAAAAAAATTCTAAAATTTGGTTCCGGTAAGAACCTGTGCCTAACCACCGAGGTTGGCATCCAAGCCCTGGTGCATCCCTAATCAAATGTAAAGTTTTTAAACTATTCATATTTTTAAACTTTTTGAAAAAGTTTTGGTGCTTTTTTGAAAACTTCAGCAGTTTAGGTGAATTTCCCACATGTCGGAAACACACTCAACAGTGTTAGGTATAGTATGTAGGATAAAAGGTTTAAATACAAGTTTATTTTACACTATTAGCATTTTTTAACTAATTTAATGGCACAGTAATCATATAGCATTCGAAAACGTTCGCGGTATTCTGCGGGTACCAGTTTGCGGGTAGCGGGGCGGGACGGGTCACCAAAAAGATATCCACCTCCAACTCTTGGCCTGTCCACTTGACTCATACCTGTGGCCCACCTGAGATCAGTTGACCCACAAGACTCACTTTGTGCAATGGCTACATTTTTGGCTAAGAGCACAAAAGTAACAAATTTTAACGTATCTAATACAGTTGAGCTTAACTGCCACTTAATGAGACACATATCAAGTCAATGAGCCAAAATAGTTGAAAAAAACTATGGGTACTCTTTGAGCAAATTTTATGAAAAAATATAATGAGTTAAAGGTTAAAACTAAAAGTTTTAAATTTTGTGTGCAAAAATTTTTGGAGCCTCGATTGACCCACTTTTGATCCACCGTTGACCCGCGGGTCACACGCTCCGACCCCCACCCTACCTGACCCGCGGATACCCAAGACCCACTTCCCAGCTCTGACTTGACATGGCTTCTTTCTTGGCACATACATAAAGCATGCATGGTGTGGTCAAAAAAAAATCAAAAAATCAAAAATATGGAATTCAGAGAGCCTAACTGCATCCATGCCGTTTGTGGTGGTCACGTTTACGAGTACCACGCCCCACTTTCACAACAACCAACTTAATTAATTTAAGACCTGGTGCCCCCTGGTTTGAAGGTTTCCATTTGACATGATAATCGCGCAAATGTGTGCCCCATCTCCAGAAAAAGCATGGCAGTGTCCTATCCACATTTAAGACAGTTGCTCTATAAAGTTGACATTTCACTCAAAATTTCAGAATTTTTAGTACGTTTTTTGTTAGTTTTTTGTGAGAGTTTTTATTCATCCAAATGGCAATTTTGAACTACTGAAATTGTTAATTATTTATGTTGGCACCTGCGAAAAATAGGTGGACGGGTACATATACATGACCACTGCATACGGCAGGGATGCCGTAATGATCTCTGAACTAGAGATGAGGATTTTGCTCGCTCTCGGCTCGGCTCGGCTAGGCCCGGCTCGTACTTGCATTGCCATTTGGATGCCTTCCAACTGCTCAGATTTTAAATTTTCTAGTACTAAAAATTCTGAAATTTTTAGTGAAATGTCAACTTTATTGAGCAAATCGTCTTAAATGTGGATAGGACACTGCCATGCCGAGCCGAGCCGAGCCGGAGAATTGGAAACTCCGAGCCGAGCCGAGCCGACAAAAACCAAAATTCGAATTCGGACCACATTTCCTTGTCATATTTCACAACTTATTCAAACAAAATGACCATCAGTGAAGACGTTTTTAATTTTCAATTTTGCATCCTAATTTTAAATTTTCTTTTAGCTTTTTAATACCTTTCAAGCTTGTTCCGGAAGATCAAAATGAAGCCACCTGTCTGGGCTGCAAGTGGAGTTTGATTCCAAGGTGTACTCGTATGTTATCCTACTTTATTGGAGGAAAGCCTTGATATGTAGCAATATTTTATAAGTTAAGTGTATACTTTTCCAAACTTTCAAAAATTTTAAAATTGTACATCTGTTTCTTAGTTTCATGGCAATGGCTACATACATTGTATAAATGCTGTCCTATTAAATAGTGACAATAGCTAATTTACAGCTTTACAACAAGATATTTTTGTTATTTTCAAGCCTGGTGCGACACCCCAGGAGATCCAATGAACGGGGACGCCATACGAGCCTATGCACGAAATTATGCCATGTACGGGGAAACCGTGAAATTTGATTGCGACAATGATTATGTGTTAATCGGTGCTAGCACATTGACTTGCGAATATGGAGGGTGGGACACCGAACCTCCAGTGTGCATCAGTAAGTTGCATATAAGCTATGGCACTTATTTTTTACTGCAAAGCTAGAAACTGTTGTAGCGGTTCTACCAGGGCTGGTGGACCAAGAAGAAACCATACGGCATGATCTAGATCTAGAAGAGAGAAGGGAAGAGGGAGGATCAGCTTTTCACTCACCATTGAAAGTAAAGAATTGGTCCCGCCGCACCACGGCCCTTCTGCTCCGGAGTCAGGACATGCTAACCTACTACACCATCGGGCCATCAGCTGAATTCCCATATCAGGCTTATCAATCTTTCCCATGCCTTACACTGTAAGCTCAGTTTACACTATATACACTCTACAGAACAGGCACAAGTACAAGCACAACTGACCCATTTCACACGATTAAAACCGGCACAAGCACAACTGACCCATTTCACACGATTAAAACCGGCACAAGCACAACGCCAGCAGCTACATACATGTGATCTCAGTCTGTTTGCAGGATTTTGTGATACATCCGCCATAGTAATTGAGAATGGAGAGATCAATGCAGCTCCGCCAGTGTTGGAAGGCGAAAAGGTTACTTTTGACTGCGAAACTGGGTTCACTCTAGTCCCGGCTGAGCTGACGTCTAGCATTTGTCAGGGCGGCACTATACAGCAAATTCCAACTTGTAAAAGTAAGTATATATTAGTTGGCTAGCTTTCTTTCCAAATACTTTCTGATGGGATCCTGAATACTCCCTACACCATTCACTACTTTTCGACATAAATATAGAGCAGGGGTGGTCGAAATATATCGGGTTCAGAGTAGAGATGAGGACGAGCCGGACGTTTCCGGCTCGGCTCGGCTCGGCTCGCGAGAAAATGAGGTTGGCTCGGCTCGGCTCGGCTCAGCTCGAAAAGATTTTAAAAGAGGGTCGGCTCGGCTCGTCAAGCTTGAAATTCACTTGAAAGGTATTAAAAAGCTAAAGAAAATTTAAAATTAGGATGCAAAATTGAAAATTAAAAACGTCTTCACTGATGGTCATTTTGTTTGAATAAGTTGTGAAATATGACAAGGAAATGTGGTCGAATTCCGAATTTTGGTTTTTGTCGGCTCGGCTCGGCTCGGAGTTTCAATTCTCCGGCTCGGCTCGGCTCGGCATGGCAGTGTCCTATCCACATTTAAGACAGTTGCTCAATAAAGTTGACATTTCACTAAAAATTTCAGAATTTTTAGTACTAGAAAATTTAAAATCTGGTGCCAGTTGGAAGGCATCCAAATGGCAATTTTGAAATTGCGAGCCGGGCCTAGCCGAGCCGAGCCGAGCCGCGAGCCAAAATCCTCATCTCTAGTTCAGAGATCATTACGGCATCCCTGCCGTATGCGGTGGTCATGTATATGTACCCGTCCACCTATTTTTCGCAGGTGCCAACATAAATAATTAACAATTTCAGTAGTTCAAAATTGCCATTTGGATGCCTTCCAACTGGCACCAGATTTTAAATTTTCTAGTACTAAAAATTCTGAAATTTTTAGTGAAATGTCAACTTTATTGAGCAACTGTCTTAAATGTGGATAGGACACTGCCATGCTTTTTCTGGAGATGGGGGGCACATTTGCGCGATTATCATGTCAAATGGAAACCTTCAAACCAGGGGCACCAGGTCTTAAATTAATTAAGTTGGTTGTTGTGAAAGTGGGGCGTGGTACTCGTAAACGTGACCACCACAAACGGCATGGATGCAGTTAGGCTCTCTGAATTCCATATTTTTGATTTTTTGATTTTTTTGACCACACCATGCATGCTTTATGTATGTGCCAAGAAGAAGCCATGTCAAGTCAGAGCTGGAAGTGGGTCTTGGGTATCCGCGGGTCGGGTAGGGTGGGGGTCGGAGCGTGTGACCCGCGGGTCAACGGTGGATCAAAAGTGGGTCAATCGAGGCTCCAAAAATTTTTGCACACAAAATTTAAAACTTTTAGTTTTAACCTTTAACTCATTATATTTTTTCATAAAATTTGCTCAAAAATTACCATAGTTTCAACTATTTTGGCTCATTGACTTGATATGTGTCTCATTAAGTGGCAGTTAAGCTCAACTGTATTAGATACCTTAAAATTTGTTACTTTTGTGCTCTTAGCCAAAATGTAGCCATTGCGCAAGAGTGAGTCATGTGGGTCAACTGATCTCAGGTGGGCCACGGGTATGGGTCAAGTGGACAGGCCAGAGTTGGAAGTGGGTACCTTTTTGGTGACCCGTCCCGCCCCGCTACCCGCAAACTGGTACCCGCAAGATACCGCGAACGTTTTCGAATGCTATATGATTACTGTGCCATTAAATTAATTAAAAAATGCCAATAGTGTAAAATAAACTTTTATTTAAACCTTTTATCCTACATACTATACCTAACACTGTTGAGTGTGTTCCCGAAATATGGAAATTCACCTAAACTGCTGAAGTTTTCAAAAAAGTACCAAAACTTTTTCAAAAAGTTTAAAAATATGAATAGTTTAAAAACTTTACATTTAATTAGGGATGCACCAGGGCTTGGGGACTGATGCCAACCTCGGTGGTTAAGCACAGGTGCCTGCCGGGACCAAATTTTAGATTTTTTTGAAAAGTTTAAGCCAAAATTTTGGATTTTTTAAAGTAAAAATTAAATTAAACTGGTACAGATCGTTCGTTATAATTCTCATCAGTTTGAATGGAAACAACATTAGTAATTTTGCCTATACTTGAAATAATACCAAATCGGAACTTTGTAAAAAATTCTCCTATTTAGACTTCCAATTTTCAGTCCCCGGCCTCGGACCCGGCCTCGGTGCATCTCTACGAGAAATTAATGTTGGGCTCATGTAGTTTCGAAAGAAGACCCATATTGCAGAGGTAAGGACTATTTTATTGAATCAAACGCATCTTCCAGAAATGCTCAAGGTTTGAATTTTCTGAAAATTATGCATTGTTCGGCTATCAAAAGCGCGTTTAGCCGCGTAGAGGACAGAGGCTCCTACATACGTTTAGCGACGTTAAAATTCCACAATTTTCACCAATTTTTCCAAATTTTAACTACAAATAGCGATTTTTAATAAGAATACCATTGCTTAGACGATTTTTAGTAAAAAAAACTCAGGCGAAGCCGGATAATCGTCAGAAACGTGAGTCTGGAAACTTTCTTCTTTGAGCAATTTTCATGCCCCCTGTAGCCGAATTTTTTATCGCCTGTGAGCCTGTGAGAGCGATTTTGATACCCCTTCTGGGGAAATTTGCAGAGAGGATGGGTAATTCTTCCTTGTCCATTCTTCCTTGCATACAAAACCTCCGAGATTGAATTAGAAAAGAAGATTTTAATGGTTGAGCTTTGCGGATGTTTGCGGATTTCGGATTGATTCCAAAAACTGACCCCGAGCTATTAAGTTCTGAATAACAAAAACAAAGCGAAATTATATGTAAGTTTCCAAACTAAAGATATTGTTACTACCTACGGATTATGATAATTTATAATCATCATCAGTCATCAGGATTTTACTAGAATACCTACCTATATAATATTAGTTTGACAAATTTTGTGAGCAAACATTCCCAGTTTCGAATTGAAGAATTTCTTGAGCAGGCTTTTCCAGTTTCGAACAATTGTTTTGAAAAGGTTGGAGAGTGACCCTATGTACCATCCACTAAATAAACACACACAATCAAGGCATTTAAGCTTCGCAAAAACGGCACGATCAGCAGTCTGTGTGCTGAGCTATTCAGTACGTCTGCTTACTGAAAGCAAGAAATGCAAGTGAAAGCTCTACAAAAAGACTTATGATTACTTTTCTGGATATAACCTAATAGAACAAGTTTGGTCAAACGCCCATTTTCACTGAGAATAGTAATCGTGGAGAAGGGCACTCAGCGGAAACCAGCGATCTTTTTTAAATCACCAGCACGAAACCTATTTTTTTGAATATTTTTCAATAAAATTCCCTGAATTTTAGTGAGTATATCAACAAGAGATACCCGCAACTATCCGCGCGGGTAGCCTGTGGGTAGCAAAATTTCTATTATCCGCGGGTACCCGCTACCCACTTCTAACTCTGGGACAGGCTCACGGATCCGCGGATCGTGGGCAGACATGTGCGGGAGGGGAAGTTTTTGGCGGGGCCGGCTTCGGCCTTTCTACCGATTGTTTCGTTGTGCGCACTTGTGCTTGGTTTTCAAAATTTACATCTGTAACGTGTAACGTTTAATAATTTAAGGATATTGTACTAAGCCTGGCTCAATCCCCAATGGGAACGTACATGGTTCGGACATTGTTTTGGCCGGGGACTCAGCTCTGGTCCAATGCCACGACGGGTTCCAGGAAAGTCCACCGGGTCTTATCACAATGACCTGTCAGGATGGAGAGTGGTCTACGATACCCGAGTGTCGCAGTTAGTTAATATTGCAAACAACTAAATAATTTTATTTCATGGATAATTTAAAAACCAATTTTTTCTTTGTATACTAACTTGTCCCTAAAAAGATTTCCCCAAGGCTGTCTTTTTTTGTCGTTGTTTTCTGCATATGGCAAATATTTCCAATCGCAGAGCTGGTTTGCACTAGTTTTGTAATCTGAGCTCGTTTAGGGAATGCTGCAAATTGATATTTTACAAGTTAATTTTCTTTATTTCAGGATTGAAGCAACCAGGTGAGCGGAACAGTTAACATTGACCATTGAAACTGAACAGTAAAAGTTTATAACTATTTAGGTATTTCCTAAATGTGTTGTTGTCGGACTTGGCTGCAGAAATCATAGTACCAGACATGTGCAGGAGGGGAAATTCTGGGGGGGGGGTTGAACCGGAGTTTTTTCCGGGTTTTTTTGCCCAAGAAACCGGAAAAATCCGGATTCTGGGGGGGGTGAGGGACCCCTCTGGGGGGAGGGTGAGCTCCAGGTCTGGGGTGAACCCCCCCAAGCACATGTATGCCTAGCACTCCAGAAAGCCAGTTGGTTTTTTATTCCGGCAGAAAGAGTTGTGAGAACTTTTGTGCCCTATGTCCTAGCATTACAGGGAAGTAGGTCCTTAGGAAAGTAAACTCAACTAAAATAACTGTAAACTCAAATATGTAGATTAAAATGTTTTCCAGAATGTTCCTACACTCCGTGGGCTGTGGCAGCCAAGTGCACCAAACCTTGTGGTGGTGGAATTGAGTACTACTACAGAAAGCTGAGCTCTGGGCATTCGAAATGCAAAAAGTTTGAGAAGATGCTGCGAGTGTGTAACAACTTTCCCTGCGGCTCGCATCATGGCAGACGAGCACGTAAGTGTGTTGTTGGATGCTATTTGTGTGCTCATCTCTCCGTGGTGTAGTGGATAGTATTCTTGTCTGCAGAGCGGAAGGCCGTAGTTCGACTCCGGACAGTGCCAAATTTTAACAGTGCCGCTATTCCGTGGTAACAAACCAGTCTTGGTGTCCAAGGGTGTGGCGTAAGCAGTAGAGCGTTCTACTTTTAACCCAAAGCTCGGCGATTCGATCCCCGCCCTGGACACTTTTCTTCACATCTCTCACATCCTGATGTCAACCCTTCACAGAAACATTGAAGTCTTCCTATTTTATTTGCTTGTAAAGTGAAGGATCTGAAAAGGTATAGATGGATTTCCTGTCGGGATGTTGACTCAACTTACTGTACCAGATACGCGATGTCTCGTTTTTCTCTACACGCCAGGTTGCTCTCAGTACTGTTAACTGACTTAATTATTACTGTTTTTCAGTTGTTGTTTCAGACTGTAGAATGTCGCCTTGGTCTGTCTGGTCCCCCTGCGCTCATGGAGTGAGTCAGCGAGTCAGAGAAATTGTTCAAGGTCGACCTCCAAGTTGCCCACCGACCCTGGAAACTAAGCCATGCAGTGAATGGTAAATCGGGACCAGGTAAATTACTGATAACATTACGTCTGTTGGCACTGAAGGTTGAATGTAACAAAATGACATTGTCACTTCAGCATCTGAGACCCGAAAAATTCGGGCCTCGGCTGTGACTTGAACCCACGACTTCCAGATAGACGCTCGGACGTTCCGCCGACAGAGCTAATGAGGCTACAGTCGCTCCTGGGGCCTTTTCAAGAAAGAGTTGAGTAGAGTTAAAATTAACTCGATCCTTTTCATGAAGGAGTTAAAAGAGGAAAACTCAAGCTTGAGTGGAGTTAAAGCGAGTTAAAACAGTTAATTTTAACTCTACTCTACTCTACTCTACCCTTTCTTGAAAAGGCCCCTAGCTAGAAGGAGTTCGTATCCAAACTGAAGTGACAATAAACTACTTTTACAAAGCGGTCAAACACGTGATCCAATACGAGGTACACTCTGTTGTTCTCAAGCTCACTGGGTGTAAAAGTCAGATGTAATGCAAGATGTAAGGTTGCTGTGATGTTACGGTGACAGTAGAAGATTAAAGTAGACATTCTAGAACTTACTGCACACCGTCAACTGAAAAGCATAGAGTTAACTAACATAATTCGGAAGCTGAAATTTCGTCTCAAGCGCTTAGCCCTGTAGTGGCCTTAGGAGTAGCACTATCAATTAAAGTCCATTTAACTGCTGTGACATTACAAATAGTATTTTGGTATACGTGCAGAATTTTCTCATAGCAATGTTGGTCATGCACCTAGCGAGCGACTGTTTTTTGACAATATTAATTTGTATTTTTCCATTTCAGGAAAACAAAATGACTGAGTATAATTGACTACGACACAAAAACTACTACAGAAACTACAAAAAAGACTCTAAGGATTTAACATTATGTGCATATTTGAGGCATAAATTTGCGTTAATACATATTTTCTGCATTGCTTCTTAGCTGTGTAGCGAAGCCAATTTAAAGTTGTGCAGAATTATTGAATATACAATATACCTTTGCAACTACAAGTTATCCCTTGATCTGCATTAGTTTAAGTCTGTTGTAGTAAACCGCTATAATCTAAAGTTTAAATCTAAAAGTTTAAAATTTAAAAAATTGAATTTTGCAATGCGCTCTTTGGGCAAACAGGGCACAAAGTTGACTTATATGTATGAAAGTAATATTTTTATTAAGTGCCACGGTCGTGTATAACAAGACAGTTTATAGGGAATTGAGAGGTGTAAGGGATAAGTGTAGGGATATCGTTTTCGGAGCAGTTCATCGCTATTCTGGGGACAGGATAGAAGCAGTCTTCCGAATCGGCATGGCCGAATCGGCAGGACTAGCTCTCTGTCAACGTCGTTGTAGGTAGATTCTATCCACGGGCTGTTTCGAAATGTTGCCCTGGTTAGCGTCTGATTTGTCGCTCCGTCTGGCAGAGGCAACCTGAAATATAAAAAGAAATCAAGTGGTGATTTCGATTTCCTCATATTAGCATTTTAAATCTTGTCCTTCATTTTAATACGATTTAGGAGTACGATACGATTAATTACGATTATGAAATGAAACGATTTTAAGAATTTTATAAATCGTAAACCAACACCAAACCACTATTGAATCTGCTAGGGCTTGTGAGATCTAGCTCCAATCCAAACTATAGGTTTACTGTTTTGATAGCTTGTTTGTTGTACGATGCTTTTGTAAAATTGACTTGCAGTAATATGAACTAAAGCATAGTTAAGACATACGTATTACTACTTACTATTTAATATGTATTAAACATTTACAATTTAATATGTATTAACACTATATTTGATATTTTGGATTTTTTGCCAAAAAACGGTTTTTCCTTCTTACATGAGATTCTTGTAGGTTGTAAAGGCAAAGATGTCCACAGAAGTCCCATTGTACTTCATACTGACCGGATTAATACTGCTAATCTGAATACCGCGAGAGTGTAACACTTTTGTCACATTGAGTCTCACAGTTGGCCTATCCTGAGCCAGATATCCCAAATCCGCATCATGATCCCAGGGGATTAAGTCTTGAAATCTGAATAAATATAGAGCGTTTAGGTTTATCCTTACACGAAAAATGCAAGCAAATTTCAGATTTATGCATCCTTTGTCGTCTTTTGTCAGCCAAAATGTAACCCAGTAACGCTTCTTTCAGCATTTCGGGCCAACTTCGAACTCATGTTTTATGATAGTAGCAGTATTTCACCCCCAACTAATTAAGCGTTATAAAGTTGTTTTTCCAATTAACCAAACACCAGCCTTTGACCCACTTAGAAGGCCAGGTCCAACGCATAGTTGACATTAAGAAAAAGTACTACCTAACCTCACTGCGCCCAGTAGCGTTCCCATATCCAACCAATAGACCAGACCGGCCTGAGTCATGGCAATGTGCCAATGTTCCAGCATATACATGAGATTAGCTTTATCCTCTGCACTTGTGTAGCACGGCAGGTTGAAATGGAGCGCTTCCCAGACATAGTCAGGGATCAGGAAATAGATTAGCGGTGGGATCAAAAGACCTATGGTTAGAGTGAGCAATCGAAGACAATAGCGACCGACTGGTATGCCAAATCGAGTCATCGAAAGAAAGCCTAAAATACCAGAATAAAGAGCAAAAGGTAAGACAAAATTTTAAAACAAAATCTGAAATCTGGCCTCTGGTGTGGGTTCGAACTCATGACCTGTAGATTGGAACACGGACCGCTCACCAGAGGGGCCGGTTTCGTCATTAGTCACAAGTTTACAAGTTTACAAGCCACAACCGATTTTGATTTATCATCGACTAATCACAAGCCACAAGTCACAAGCAAAGTCCCTGCTTGCGGCCAGTTGCCCACAAGTTGATTTTCCAGTTTCAGTTTCATCTAGCCACAAGCCACAAGTCAGAAAGTTCACAAGGCAATAACACAAATTCGGGCGAGATATTGTCTGGTGTTTGGCGTCATTAAATGGGTGAAATAAGAGAAGAGCATTTTTGTTCACATCAAAACGGTGAGATGTCAGCAAAATTGGGTGAACTCGGAACGGTTGCAATCAGCGTAATAAACTAGTTATGCCTGTTTCTGGGATCAGCTTGAAGGGAGAGAAATCTTCGGCAATGTGTTGCAGGATCAATTGAGTGATCAAACACTGAGCTATTGACAATCATTAAAACCTGGACTCAGGAGAAACCAAAGGCGGCGCAGAAGTCCTGAATTCATGCAATATTAGTCTTTTATTAAAATTTGAGTGCCACAAGGCATACGTTGGCTTGTGGGATTTTGCAGCTGTTTGGAGGGACTTGTGAACTTGTGACTTGTGGCTTGTGGCTTCATGAAACCGAAACAGGAAAATCAACTTGTGGGCAACTGGTCACGAGCAGAGACTTTGCTTGTGATTTGTGGCTTGTGAGTAGAGTTGTGACGCGGGCCGGTGGCGGGCCGCGGGCTCGGGCCGGATTTTTCGGCGACGGCCCGGCCCGCGGACCGGCCCGCAAGATTACAAATAGGCGGCCCGCCATTTAGTTGGAGGAAATGAAAAGCTTCAAAAAAAGTAGGACAGCATCTTTGGAAAATAATGGAATCAGAATTGTACAAAGGTTAAGAGTGGAGTCGGAGCGACAGCTTGGATTTGTATATAGAAAATGTGTGGAATTCTGCATAACAACGTAATATTTACCAAGCACGTAATCGACTGACCAGACCAGTGGCCTCTTGTTATTGCTATTTGTTGTTTGCGAAAAATGGAAGACATAAAAATAGACGTAAAATAAGTTGAAATTAGACGTAAAACAAGTTGAAATCAATTACCTAACAGTTCGGGCCGTTTTTGCGACGTCGGGCCGTTCGGCCCGTAGAAATTTGCGGCCCCGGACCGGCCCATATGGCCCGGCCCGTCACCCGCCCCCCGGCCCGTGGCGGGCCGCGGGTGGCGGGCCGGGCTCGGGCCGGGCCGGCCCAGCCCGCGGCCCGGCCCGTAGGACCACATCGGCCCGCGGGCCGGCCCGGCCCGCAAAATTTTCTTATTTTCCAACACTACTTGTGAGTAGTCGTTGATGAAACCGAAGTTGCTTGTGACTTGTAAACTTCTGAACTTGTGACTAATGATGCAATCGGCCCCTGGAGTTAGCAGGATGAAAAGTAAAGAATTGGCCCGCCCAGGGATCGAACCACAACCCTTCTGTACTGCAGTCACATGTTCTCACCACTACACCACAGGGCCCACATCTAAAAGTAGACTAATGAAACGATTTGGAATATCTCATTTCCTGACATTCTGTTTCAATTCAACCTTTCTTTAACTCGGAAAAAACTAATTCTGTCTATGATCAAGTTCATTCGGACTACAAAAAGGCCAGAATCAAGAAACTGATCCCCAATGTTTACTTACTATATCCCAAAAATGAAGCCTCTTGACAAGCCTTTCTAGGCAAGCTTTAGAGCTTACTTTCTGTAACTGTTAGACATTGTGTTAATACTAAATTAAGCTTGCAATTCCCAAACATCCGAAAAACGTATACATAATTTAGTGAAACCAGGCATGTCATACCTAAACTTAGTTAAGCTTTACCTTATCAACACTTTGTGTTAAGTTTATAGGCAGAAAAATGGGCTTGACAGGTGGCGGGTCGTAGACGTTACCAAAATTTTAAGTTTGATAAACGAAATTCGCCAAATTTTGTTGATAAAGTTCTGCCAATGTTATGATAAGTGTATGCTACTCATGCATACGCGTAAATTTGGTTTAAAAGCTGACAGCACACTTTAACAAGGGGGGTATTGGGGGGAGGCCTCAAAAATTGAAGATTCGGTACAAGGGCTAGCAAGATCTGGGCCAAGGGACAAGGGACAGTGCCGGAAAATGAAGGTCAAACTAATAATTACTGGAAATTTTAGCCAAAAATAGCCAAAAAGGTTTTAAAAATTTGAAAAATTTCCAAACAATCGCGAAAAACTACTCATTTTGCTTTAAAATGGCTGTAAAATAGCTAATTTCGCTTAAAATTTGCAAAAATTGTACAATTTTCTGCTTGTACCCTCCCCCCCCAAGTTTGAGGTAAGGTAAAGGGCAGGTAAAATTTGGCCTAAAACAGGTACAGGACCCATCAGGAATCGGTACCCTTGTTAATGCATGGCTGACACTAATCAAGCATTTCGTCAACACCAAACCCAGTTCCTGAGATTACGTCGTATAATTCTGAAAGTAAACCTGGTACTTTGATTTGGAAGCAGAAAAACACTGGGCAGTTTCGTAAATCTCGAGTACCGACTGATTATTGGCACAGATGTTGCCAACCTTGGACTGAAAATTAGGATAGTCTTTATTGTCAGTTAATTTCTAGCACATAAACAGTTTATTGTTTTGTAGTCAAAATTTTATCATTTTGCTACAGTTTGATGTTTTGTTTTGCAAACGTTTCCAATTCCAGCCTTGGTTTCAGCAAGAGTACATAATAGAATAAGAGTATGAAACTCTTACGCTACTATGTACTAAACATGCTTGATATGCTCGGGTCACTAACTCGGGACCCCCCCCCGAAAGTTTCGGGGGGGGGGGGGGTCCCACTCTACACTAATTACATGCTTTCATATAAGTGTGTGTCTGCTCGCTGATTCGCTAATTAGCTTAGGCTTACGATAGGCATTTTATTAGTAATTTTTAATTAATTAATTATAACTTTAATTAGGTTAATGTAATTAAAAAACGAATTCGACAACTTTGTAGCATTTTTTCTGCTCTTTCCAACGATATAAAAATTGTTGCAGACTACATTGCTACAAATTTTTGTTTTGTGCAACAATTTTTATATCATTGGAAAGAGCAGAAAAAATGCTACAAAGTTGTCGAATTCGTTTTTTAATTACATTAACCTAATTAAAGTTATAATTAATTAATTAAAAATTACTAATAAAATGCCTATCGTAAGCCTAAGCTAATTAGCGAATCAGCGAGCAGACACACACTTATATGAAAGCATGTAATTAGTGTAGAGTGGGACCCCCCCGAAACTTTCGGGGGGGGGTCCCGAGTTAGTGACCCGAGCATATCAAGCATGTTTAGTACATAGTAGCGTAAGAGTTTCATACTCTTATTCTATTATGTACTCTTGGTTTCAGTTATTTCATTAAAGCTATTAGTTATAATTGAGCAAGTGGCCCCTATTTCTTTTAAACTTAAAGGAGTCACATTAATCTAATTAAAAATATGATTATGGCGACTGTGGCAATTTACCTTGCAAAATCATGGCTTTTAGACAAGTCAATTCTTTAGTTATAGGATTAATTAATCAGATGTGAAGGAATACTTGACGAGGCTTAGTTCTTCCCTATTGTGCTGTAGCTGTCTTTTTATTTGCGGAAATAAAGTTTCATGTTATTAGCATTAAGTTGTGGTTGTCAAAGTTAGGTTTTGGTTTAGTTAGCTGGCAGGAAGTAGTAGTTTATTTGCCATTTCGACGGCAGGATGAGATTCGTGCAGAGGGAACGTCAGCAGTTTCCGTCCATTTTCTCATATTCAAATATTTTTTCGGGCTCGAACCCATGAAATATGCATTTGCAAAAGCAAAACAATCCCATAGTAGTAGTAAAATGGAGCTTCTGGTACATTGCCACAGGTAGCGCGTGACACATTCCTAACCCATCATATATTGTATTGTATTACAATTGTATTGTATTGTATTGCATTTAATTGTATTGATTCTATTTAACACTACATCTGCTTTAAGATTTGTGGCACTGGAATTTAACTCAAAATTTCGAAACTGGAAGATTGAAACTTGACTTTTTTGCTTTTGTGTAATGCAGCAATAAGGAAATTCTAGTTAGCACAGTCCTAGCAAAACAGGGTAAAACTGATATTTTCAAATTGTAACATTTGGAGTTTTAGAAAAATATGTTTTCATCTTGAAGATTCTGGAAGTCTGTGATGTTATGAGACTCTTCTGAGAAATATTAGATGCAGATATCAAAAATAGTGAGTACATAAGCCCTGGCATGATCCAGCTGATAGTAGATTAAAACTCCATTGATGAAGTTTTTGTAGATGTGTTATGACCTATGTCGAGTCAACTGATATCCATCGCACACATCGAAATGTCGGAAAAGTTTCCTATCGTTTAAGGTGGTGGTATCTTTTTGTGCAGTGCTTTTGTGGTGATTTCTTTGAAACGCTATAACTTTCGCAATTTTGGGAGTTGCAAAGAGCTTTATGCATCGTTTTAAAGCTTATTATCTGAACATTCACATGAGCTTACAGAACTGGCAAAGTTAGCAAAAAAATAGCAGAAATTTTCTGACAAGCTGACATCAAACAGGATGAATATAGACCAAAAGTTTTTGAACATCGTTTTCTCAAAACTGAAGAATCGGCCAAAAGTTCTTTTTGTGCCACGATATGAAGGACATATGGGCCGAGGGACGTTTTTTTGGATTTGGCTCAGCAGGTCTTAACGGTAGAGAAAATTGGCCAAATGCACAGTAACACGAAATTTCGCAACTTCGCATTGAGTTTTCTCGCAACTGGAGTTGTTTTAGCCCAAACCAAGGAAAACGTCCCTCTGCAGAAGTGCGAATTTTGATTCTACCGAAAATCTCCGGAATCCGTCGAGTAGTTTCTGAGAAATCGATGTTCGAAACAAAATAATCGCAGTTTTGCCAAAATGGTTTTTCGGCCAAATCTCCAGCTGAATGCAATAAAGTCCGGCTAATAGGCGTTCATAAAATGTACATTTGGACGATGTATCGATTGAGTATAACTAAGCCAATTTTGTCCTTAACATGTGGCAGTAATTTTGAAAAAACTGATTTCCTCGAAAATGGCCATTTTTTGACCCTAAAAACAGTTTTTTGCTTATACTGACTTAACCACTGGAGATAGCTCAAAGCTTGTAAGAGCAAAAATGTTCATTTCCGAGTCCTCTTTCCAGCCATACCAACGAATCCCGTGTTTTGTCTACCTACTGGGAGCTTAAGGCCAAAAACCAAAACTTTCTTATCTTTTGGCCTAAGAATACGGGACTGGTCCTAAAATGTTAAAGAGCACGGAAATAGGTTATTTCGCAAGTTTTAGCCCTTTGCGTAAAGGATTAAAGCCGTAGGAGTGAGAAATACCCGAAAGGAAACCAGCACCTTAAGATGGACTAACAAGATTGCAGTCAATCAATGAAAAACATTAGTCAGTTTTATGTGCAAAGCTCTGTTGCTAAAAAGCGGCTAGCTCTTTGCATTACGTGTGACTTGTATGGAACTATAAGACTTGGACTTGACCGGACAAGTTAAAAGACGCTTCGACCCATGGCTGGCACAGCTTGGACATCCACAGACATATACATTAACATATCAGAACATGTCTATTATTGATAATTAGATTTAATGTAAAAGTTCGATAGGAACCAGAAAAACTGACTGTCTCCACTAAGAAGAATTTGCATAGCTTTATCAGTCTAAAATTAGAAATGTTTTAAATTTGCTTCAGAAACTTTAATCTGATGTATGCTCCCAGCTTTCTCTGTTAGAGCATCATGCGATTGCATGAATCGATTAAAAATTTGAAAAGTGATTGCAATCTGCAGAAGCTTGTGCCAATTAATAATTTTAACATTTCCAGGTCAAATAAGAAATATTGCTTCTGCTCCCAGAATATTAGTTTAAAACTGCACTTCAATTTGTTTAAATTTATCACTGTTATTGGTAATAGAAATTGTTAAATTAACACGGAAATTCATTTCAAAAGAACTTATTAACGAGAGTATTGCTAAACGGCTTATTAGTCTGGGGTTAGTATCCTGTAATATGCATACCGTATGTGGTTGAAAAATGCTTGCTTGCGTTTCTAACTGCCTCTGGTCAACGAGCAGAATTTCATATCAGTTTCTTTCAGAATATTGTGTGAAAGGTTGAAATCAAAGCTGAAAGATGTGAAGAAAAGTGTCCAGGGCGGGGATCGAATCACCGAACGTTGTTTTGGAAGTAGAGCACCACACACACGGACAGCGGGGCCAGAATATTGCACTGATTTCAATCTTCCTGGGAGACTGATATTTAACATACTCCCCATGCTAATTTTAAATTCGGCCTTCCCAGGAATTGCAGGTCGGGTGCTCAAATCAAAGCACCAATATGGTTAAAGGGCGGCTCCCCTTCTGCTTCTTAACCTGAGACCATATTTACTTCATTCATCTTCAAAGCCGGGAGGCTTTATATCAAACCACACAAAAACCATATCAACCAATATTAACTATATCAGCACCACAAGGACCTCCATATCAAACCAGGACTTGCAATTCCACCATTGTCAGGCATCACAAACGACTTCATCTTCTCATCTTGTTACCAAATGTGAAAGGTTGAAATCAGGATTGAAAAATGCGCAGAAAAGTGTCCAGGGCGGGGATCGATTTTTGTTCAGAAGTAGAACGTCCTACCGTTTGCGCTACATCCCCGGACCTTGAGAATTGGTTATACCGCTAATTTCAACCCTTCGGAATTCACTTCAAATGCTGATATTTAACATCTGTAAGTTTCATTGCTTACAGTAACTGTTAAGGTTCTCGAGGTTCATTCGCTGCACAAAATGCGTATTGTTACAGGATATTTTCCAGCAAACCTTAACTTTAGTAACAAAATCTAGCCCTTCATTATGCCGTTAGTAACACTCTCGCGTCGAAACTTCAAGTGTTATGGCTTTGCTTACGGTGTTCAAACAAGTCAATCAACAAACTTTGTTTTTTTCTAGCAGAATTTACTTTTATGACGAACTACATAATTTTATAATTGATAGGAATGGGATCGGTTGTATTGGTTTTGGTAGGTAAGTCATGAAAACTACTATTCCATAAGCATTTTTTTCGCTTAATGCCATCGATGGTTTTCAGTTGTCGATCTTTGTTTGATATGCCAAAGTTATAATAGAAATCTATGATATCAAGTTATAATAGAAGTCTATGATAGCTTTTGAAAGATACCGCGTGACACACTGAGTGAGCGCTTCAAATCAATTGATTGTTGTTTGCAATGTTTTAATACCCAGTTGTTCATTTACAAAGATCATTTGGATAACTGTATATAGTATATTCGCGACAAGCAACACAAGAATAGTGCATCCGTGTAAGCTTATCCTATTTAGTTATTGTAAACTCTTCAGTGTTTTGTTCTGCACCACAATCATCTTCGTCGGTATCATTTCGCCTCTGCAACCAGTAAGTTTGCATGTATCCTTTTCCCTGAAAATACGAAAAATTAATGTGAATGAACATTTGGTGCCTCAGCAGCTACTCAAATGGAGTTCATGTGGCAATCGAAGCCATGATCCATAGCTAGTCAGACCAACACCCCGCTGACAGGATCACAGTCGAGTCATGATTAAGCTTGGTTACCTTGATGTTAATGTATCCACGTGATATGAACACAAATTCTTGCACATCGATTAACTCGTCGTAGACTGCTTTACTCGCGTGACATTTTCCAGCTAAAAATATTGTGTTCACTTTAAATTTAGTCTCATTACACCGTTCATGTGGTTCAGTAAACGGAAGCACCAAACGTCAATGCAACACTCAACATTCGGCAGTATCGGTCTCCTTGGGATTACTTCAAACATTTTAATGTGGGTGACACTTCCTGAGTTCAAGCCCTCGAATTCTGTAAGAGCTAAGCACAACAAAAATGCTTCAAATACCGTATTATTGTGAAACTGGTTACCAACTTTTGTCGTAAATATAGCCACTGGTCGCAGAAAAACATGTAGCAGAAATGCACAAACTTTCTTTAAGGGCATGGATGATATATTTACAGAAGGCTGTTTGGTTTCTGGAGAATGGTGGTAAAGCGTTGTAGTATGTAGTAGCAATATGGGAGAGAAGTAACCTTTGTGGTGTTAGCTTGAGTTGCTAGTAGACTTGCTTAACAGTGTTCCGATCAGGATTAGAATCGATCATACTTCCTCTACCCTCGTGTTAACCGGTGCCCATCATAATAACTTACAAATAAAATGTTTATTGTTTGCTTGACGTTATAGCAACATACTACGTCATCCACTACCTTTTGAGTATGCATAGAACATATTTGAAGAATTAATGCGCAAAATTAGTTATTGTCAATTTTAGATCTATTAAGAGGAAATTACCAATCTCTAAACGAAATACACTAAACACTGTTGTTCGGCGCAGTTGCCCTTTTCAATGTTTTCTAAACTATTGATAGACACAATTATTTAACAACAAATACTCTTATGATAGGTGTTTTATCTTACCCAAGCTGGATGACTCCATTCTGGAAGCCTACAATACAGACATATTTTCCAATTTATAAGTTACAGTCTACGAATGAATGAGTATGCGCTAATCTCTCGAAGCATACATCTAACTATCCGACAAGAACTATCGGATTCTCACCACAAATTGATCTCACCATAGTGTCAGGGGTCGAGGAGTCCCGAGGAATGGTCTGGGTTAAAGCATAACGTATTGCGTAAATCAGTATGTTAACAAATTCCCCAGTTCGTAACCCCAGTTCAACGCTGACTAAAACTATAAGACTGTATTTGTGCTGCTTAGTCCTCAATGCGTATGATGTGCACACATTTGGTGGCAGTAAAGGGGAACAGTTTATGTTTAGTGTCATAATCTTACGTATAGTGGAGTTCTGCCGAAGATTTAAATCTATTGCTTTTTAATTGCTGACTTATTATGGAATCATGGAATGGATGTTAAAAATAATCATGGAAATTCAAACAAGTTTGTTTTAAAAGTAAAGAAAAGCCAGGCTTTACCGGCATGGTGACTTGCATTGAAACTTACGGTATTAACTGTGTCGCCAAATACGCAATATCTGGGAGCCTTCAGTCCAATAACTGCTGCGGCACAAGGACCTGGAGGTAGATAGATACGCCATGACAAAACTTAACGTGTTAGTCATTATTTTGTGACTATAACCGAACTTCCGTGTGATCATAGCATATTGTTCATTATTTATTCTTGCCTGCACGTGGCTTGTATTTTCGAAAATTAAGAGAATATACACTGTGATATAGCGTCCTATGAAACCCTGTACTAAGTCCATAAACTATTGGACAAATAAGACAAATTAGACAGAAATAAATGCAATATATGTAGTCTCCAGGACGTATTGCATAAATACGTCTAACACACACGTAGGGTACATGGCAAATAAAAGTTAAGTATTTAATAACATACCCACATGAAGTCCACTTTGAACAAATATTTTTCTCTGCTCCTGTATTTGAGGAGGTTTGTATCCATTGCAAACTTTATGGATATCCTGTGACACCGCTGCGACATCGTGTAAGTGGTGCTGTTGACACCTAGATTAGAGCTGATAAAACAGAACGCCACGTAGAAAAATTTCCTTAAACGTTTTATTTGACCTTTTCATCTCATCCAGATCTTCCTTAAACGACATGCTTTACAGTACTGTTTCAATAATATTAGATGACTGCAGCAAAAGCAAGCAGCTTAGCAACAGTAGGACAGTCAGGAACAAACTGGAAGGGAGCAGGGTAGCTAATAAAGGTACTCAACAGAAAAAGTGTGCGTAAAATTTCTTGAAGATTTAGCGCTGTAATTTTAGTCTTTCTCAGGATACGTTTAAGGCATTTCCATTTTCTATACATTATGTTGCATATAAAACAATATGAATACGTTCCTTGCAAATGTTAGTGCTCTTCTGTGCAGGGTCATCAACTTAGGTTTTACCTGTTCTTAAGATACGGTTACTTAATTGCACAGCTAATAGTACTCAAATACCTGTCCGGTACTCCTCCAGCTACCATGTATGTGTTTCCTATGGTCTCAACTTTATAGACATTGTAACGATCAATTATTGAATCAAATAAAGAGAAAACGTCATTCAGGAAGCAGGTTATCTGAAGAAAACACAATGAGAACATAAATAGAGAAAAGCTTCCGCATTCCATAAAGTATATTGTAACACCATGCAGAGATAAAGCTGTTTTATTTACTGCACAAACATAGATTTTGCCATTTGTCTTTATAAAGCAAAACTTAAACTGAGCACTAATCGCTCGTAAATCTAAAGCTCCATCGACACCAACTTGCGTTATCGTAAACAGAATATGTTTGAATAAACAAGTGTTCTGCGGCAAGATTAATTGTACCCTGCACAAGTAGTTCGACTGAAAGACCAAAGCCGCACAGGTAACCCCAATAAAAAGCTAACCTCCGCTGCACTTGAAGTGGCTGCAAAGCTTTTGAAGTCTGTTATTTCATTAAAAAATAGAGAAACTGAGTCGAATAGTTCAGGCTCGTAGCTCCCAGTTTGTCTCATTGTTTTGGCTACTTGGGCAGGCATCATTCTTAGAAGAAGTTGGTTTGACCGATTTCGTTCCTTTGAGAGTAAGACATCTTGACTCTGAAATATTCAAATGTTAAATGAAAATCTGGTACATATGGTCATTGTTTGCTGTGACTAAAGGTTAAAGGATTCTGTCGATTAATAAAAAATCTTGTTCAAAGTTAAAACGACCTGGGGCCAGTTTCATAAAGAACCTTCTCGAGTTCTCGAGTTCTCAAGTTCTCGAGTGGTCGGTTTCAGTGACAACAACTTCTTCCGTAATAAAAATTATATGTAAATATATCACCGGACAATTTTATGGTGATTTATTTAGTCAACTGAGCAAACTATTGACGTATGAAGAAACTATTTATAAATTTAAATTTACAAAAATTTCTCGAGTACGTCTCAAGTTGGCAAAAATGTCTCTGGTCAAAATCGACCAGAGAACTTGACTCGAGAACTCGAGAACTTTTTTAGCGTGACTTGCAATGCGACTTGCGGATCTCGAAAACTTCCAGCGTAGTTTAGCTACTAGACTCGAGAACTCGAGAACAATTTTATGAAACTGGCCCCTGGTTACATACATAGAATGATGGACTACTCCCTATCATAGGCTAATGCGAAGATCGGGTGGGCCTCCCGGACGGACAATGTACAAGTTTTGGGACAAGGAGTAAGGGAAAAATGGCCAAGCGGTACAAAACTGGCCGGGAATAGATTAGTTTGTGTGGCACTAACATGTAGTGGAGATGCATATGTGTAAGATGTTTGTTTACATATTTTGCTTCGTCTGCAGACTAATTTGCATATTTGTCTGCAGACACTTCAGTCTCTCCTGTTTATTGAATTCAGTTGGTTGTTTGTTATAGTCTTGGGTGGTTGCCGCCATAGACATGGCACTTGTCACGACAGCCGGGTTTCCCCACCCGTCTGTTGCTCCTACGTGCACTCTGTGTTGGCATGCTTTTATGCTCCGTCAATAATGGCCTTTATTATATGCTTATTATATGTGTGCTTATTTCTATGCTCTGCCTAATCCCTTCTGTATGTGTCTTTTCCCGGCCAATGCGTCATTATTAAATACCTATATTTATTCGTGGTCCTTTATGGCTTACTTAGGATTACGTGTGACATCAGTTACTGGCGAGGCTCCCCACGAACTGGCTTCTGTAAGGCCAGGCACGTTATCTATTGGGCGCAGTTCCGGTAGCAAGTGGTTGGTAATCGCTATATTTCAACACTACCGCTACATTGATTAAAAGTTTATGGCTTCATCGGAATTTTTCAGTTAAAATTGTTAATATTTCATGAAAGTCGACCAACAGCTTGATCTTTCTAAAAGTTGAAGTCTTTTGCAAATGTTGCGAAACTGCAGACTTAAAGAATTAGCACTATGTTTTCGCGAATTTTGGTTCACGTTTTCTTGAGATATAAGCCCCCTCAAAATTTTCTTGGACAAGCCTCCCAAGGAACCCGACCGTACGTTAATGTATGCTCCCCAGTCTGGGGATTGCAGCTGAGTTGAATGGAAAATCTGAATACCAGATACCAACGCTCATACATCTTTTACATTAATAGTTATTTCACTGCATGCTAGTGCTGCCGGCTATTTATTTATAATTGTTTTTCTATGACTTTGCTTGAAATACGTTTAAGGGAATATATTTGAGTACCGGTGAAAGCTCTGCTATTCCATTTTGTACATACTTCAACTTATTCAGAAGCCAAAGTTCTTACTTTCTGACTCAAAGCTTTGCTAGTTTAACCAACCTTTTAGCTGCAGGCCCTTGAAATAGTTTGTAGCACTGTTTTGGAGGCGTCTTGCTATTGCACCGTTTACACAGTTTTAACGGTTTAGTTTAGTATACTTTAGCTTGGTTTCGTAGGGTAGACATAGATTAGTGTAAGGGGTCGTCCTATAAACTGAGTTTAGAATGCTATCAGGAACTCCCAGTACAAATTCTTCGAGCTTTGAGGTCATTACAAACGGCAGAACCAAGCCTGTGCCAAGCTGTGCAGATATTGAACAAAAAACGCAAACTTGCCTCTAATATTGTCCAGTAAGCCACTGCTTTAGTTGACAAACTGCTGTTCACATAGAGAAAATATAGTAGAAGTGGTGGTATAACTAGTACCAGAAACGATGAACAAATAGCAGTTATTATAAAAGATTCAATTAAACTTTTTGATTTGGTGTTAAAGGCTTGCTCTATCTCCTGGACCATTTGCCGCCGAAAACCTGTAACAAAATCTACAATTCTACAACAAGTCTACAATTACTATTCTATCACCAAGATTACCACTGGTTCTACATAACAACTGAGTCACAAGAGCCACGATAAAATCAAACCAACCTGTCAAAACATCCATATATGATGTGATATTTCTGTACCCATCAATGGCCAGTTGCGCACTAGGAGTGCTGCCATTTCGTGAGTAAATTGTATCCAGTAATCGTAGTGAAGATTGAAAAGTTGCTGTGGAGCGAAACTTCGCAAAGCTGGCTGTCACTGTGTCAGAAAATTGCCTTATTGAACCCGGTATTAAAATCCTTCCACTGCCTCGCGCTTCTGCAAAAAGGTCAAAACTTGTTAGTTCCCGCGAGCAGTGCTGAAAATTCGGTCAAAATTTATCCACCAACATAAGTCTGTCAGTAAATATTTCAAAACAAGTTTTCTCAACAAACACTGTAATGGAAATAGGCCCAGATTCTAGACTTTCCTTGAGAATATTTCGAGACCAACTAAAGTTAGACTTACTTACTTGCTTGCAGAGTTACTTACTTAGTTTTTAAGCAGCTTCTGGAAGTAAAACAAGTTTGAGACAATTCTTCGTGGTTTGCAGAAAATGTCTAAAAATTGTAACCGAACTTTTGCTTTTCAGATTCTTTGGCAAATTGCTAAGTTTCTGAGTCTCTTATCTTTCTTAAGTTTCAAGAAACTGTATTTGCTGCTCGCAAACTCGGGCACTTGAAGGAGTAAACTAAGCGAGTACTTTGGTCTAGATGACTTGAGTTTTCACTATAAGCCTTACAATTTGCTTTTGTTTTTGTTTGGTTTAAGTAATAAGTATTTGTACTATATATTATTATTACTCTGATACAATTCAGTGTACATGTCGTAGGTAAATATAAAATTAAGAGAAATGCCGTAAATTCCTAGCACTTGCTAAATAAACAGTGATATTTCTGTTCTCTCAAGAGAATCTTGTTACGGACATAGACTTTCACAGTTCATTGAAGTGTTACTAGAGAAACTTAATATCAAGATATCATAATTATTCTATATTTATAAAGAAGAGTAAGCCACTAGAGGGCTTCTCTTCTTGCATTGCGTAACGGTGCACCGGCCATAATACGCGAATGAGCCCCCGTTTGATGTGGGGGACGACAAGTATACCTCTTCCCCGTTTGGTGGGGGGTAGCTGAAAAGAGGTCCTCATTTGGTGGGGGAGTAGCTAAAAGAGGCCGTTATGTGGGGGGGGGGTAGGCAGAACAGGGTCCCCGTTGGGGGGGGTCGTCCAGACAGGCTCACTTTTCCACTTTTGCCCACCCTCCAGCAAACGGGAACCACAATTTGCTTATCCCCCCACCAAACGGGGGCCCCTTTTGCCTATGCTGCCACCAACCGAGAACCCATTTTATAAGTGCAGTGAAAGTACCGTAATCGTCTGATCAACCCCCCTCCCCACCACCAAACTGGGAGGGGGTCTCTGCAATTTGATTGGCTGTTGCTTACCCCCCACAAAACGGGGACCTTTTTTATATACCCAACCAACCAAACGGAGGGGGTGTGCTGTCGATTTGCCCGACCCCCCCCAACGGGGAACATTCGCGAATTCTGGTCGGAGCACCGTTGCGCAATGCCAAGCAAAGGTGCCCTCTAGTGGCATACTCTTCTTCTAACATATAGTGCAATTATGCACTCTTGTTAAAAAGTTTTGATGAAATTAAGAACTAAAGAGAGATGTAATTATAAATTAGGACAATATTGCTACACGCTTTTATATTACATGACAAATATTGACCATTCACCTCTGACCCCTGACCTTAATTGTTGCATATTGCTTCGATTAAACAATTTTGTAATTTTAGTGTGTTTGAGTTCACTAATTTCCGTAAGAGATGTTGTGTCTTATGCAGCTATCCATAGTATATATGTCGCAGGTAAAAATGAAATTCAGAGAAATGTCATAATTCCCTAGCACTTGCTAGGTAAATGTGATATTTCAGTTCTCTCTAGAGAACCTTGATATGGACAGAGAATTTCACATTTCTCTGAAGACTGTATAAGAGAAACTTGATATGGTCCTTCTTTTGATGAAATTAAGAACTAAAGAAAAGAAACGTAATTATAAATTAGGACGGTACATTACAGTATCATTACAGTATTAATGACCAATGACCTCTGACCCCTGACCTTAATTGCAAGGGTGTTTGAATTATACCAATGTGTAATTGTGTTTCAGTTCACTATAAAATTGTTATGTGATATCTGCAACAAGTTTCGTATGTTCTGCAAAAATGCAGGTATAATAAGAAAGGCTTTTTGCAGTTTCAGTATATATTTAATTTTAAGCTTTTAACTTCTTATTTGCACTTAAATTTCTGACATGGCTTTCATAAATATCGTGTTTATTTTTGCAAATGTCAGCGAATCAGCAGTCAACAACTCCCTATGAATCTTCTATAACTGATTCTAATTAAAGTTTCTTCTATTTAAATTTTTAAGTTTTAAAGGGAACCGACCAAGGGGGACCAAAACATTTTTTGGGCGAGATTTTTGGTAAAAGTTATATATAGAGGCTTTCAGGCGGTTCTGAGCACGAATCTGAAGTCCGTTTTTTGATTCAGTTTTTTGTTATATAGCTCAGTAGATGTACGTAAGCTTATGCTGATCTAACAAAAAGCTGAATCAAAAAACGGATTTTAGATTCGTGACCAGCATCCCGGAAAATCTCTATATACAAGTTTTGAACAAACTCGGAGGCAAAAATGATTGGTTCCAATTGGTCCACCCTTAAAAACTTTAAAAATTTAAAACTATAAAAATTTTATTACCAGTTAATCATTGTTATTGTTGTTGCTGTTGTTGCCTTGTTGTAGTTACTAAACCTGCTTTTTTCGCAAAAAATAGAAAAAGTCTACTATTAAAAGTTTTGTTTTCTTCAGCTGTCAAAAGTTGTCTTAGCTATATCAGAAATTAATCGAATACCGGTAATATTGAAATTCATATTGTAGAAATAAATTTCTCTGTACAAAACAATAACAGTTTTCCCTAGCACGCTTCAGTGAAATTTGAAATGAAATGCAAGTCTTTGTCCATATCAAGAATCTCTAGAGAGAACTAAAATATCACATTTACCTGGCAAGTGCTAGGGAATTATGATATTTCTCTGAATTTCATTTTTAACTACGACATATATACGACAACTTTTCAGTTTGAGCATCAAATACTAAGCTTAACTAACTTCATATATATTGCACGTTAAGCTACTTTCGTAATTATTTTATTAATTTATTTTTGATAATGTCACCTAAGTAATACGGTATTTATCAGTTGCATAAAGTCGTAGAAAATCTACTACTAAGGTCATGTTTCATTCGGTTATTGAAAGTTGGCTAAGTTATGTCGATAAACCTGAAGTAATAAGAGTTCTGCCCAGTTGTATTTGAATTCCTAAGTTATTAAATTTGTTAGTTACAAAATAAGCTTTCCTAGCACTCTTCAGTGAAATGTTAAAGTTTTTGTCAATGCAGAGCTTCTCTAGAGAGAACTGAAAGATCACATTTACCTTGCAAGTGCTAGGGAATGATGACATTCTCTGAATTTCATATTCACCTATAACATACATTCGATTGTAGCCTGTTCACCTGCTGCTCGATGAAATTGATGATCACTCAGACCTCCTTTACTGAAATAAAGGGCGCCCAGTGCCCCAAGGCTACCTGCAGCAAAGAATAAACGTATCATCGCAGATATTATTTCAGTTTATTTAGATCAATTTACTGCTTGCTTGCGTAAAATTCTGCACTTCCCTGAATCGAAGGTAAATAAAGCGATTATAAGCGAATGGCAAGCTTCACACTCTATACAGTGACAGCCAAGACTATGGTGTGCGCGTAGTGAGCCTCCTTTACCATAAATTCCCCTCTTCACTCCGCTTCTTGGTTGGTAGGACGGTCAAATGGGGGATGCTCACTCCTTTTTTATCATTACACGTTAAAATTAACAGGGACTCAATTTGATTCTCCTACGACTAAGTTTGTATGACTAACACATGTATGTACAAACTATACTAAGCAAGTAAGAGACCAACGTTTGGAACCAATGTGTAGAGGGCGGAAAAGGGGGTAATCAATTTGCGAAATTTCATCCCGTACCGCACAGTGCTGTTTTTGCTTCGATAACAGAGAGCAGGTTTAGTGTTATACCTTTATAATTATATCATTGATAACTGATTTATCGCTGAAGTAACCCAAAATACTTGGTTAAAGGTATTTTTCTGTCTGTTAGTGACGATGAAATAAACATGTTCGCTGTTAAGTGGTAAAACTTCGGTTTACTGGACAAACATGCTCATACCATATGTATCTTCTCCATACATCATAGCATCATGTGAAAGCAGGAGCCTCCAAACATTTTCATTTGATCGACCTTTCAGATCGAAAATATCTCCAATGGCGTTTGGAACTTCTTCAAACCAGCTACAGAAAAGTTTAATATTTAAGCGGATATGAATATCTACTTCAAGATTTATAATTTAGATTTACACTTCTCAGAATACTTATGACAAACATGCTGTCATTGAAGGAATCTGTTGAAAATTTTCCGCACACACAAAGCTGATATTGATGATTTCAGCACTGCCTAATACATTGTCTTAGCTAATTTTAGAAGAAAGACAGATTTTAAGAAATTAGGTGTAAGGCCTCGCAAAAGCTTTTGCTTGCGTAGAATGTTTCCAAAGTGAAGTAGTTCAACGAATGCTTAGCACCTTTGAGCTTCTTAACAGTTGACATTTGCTTGGACAACCTGTTGACGAAACGACTCAATCTCCCGTTTCAGCTTTTGATCAACATATTCCAGAATTACACTTGGTAGGTGAAGACGTGTCACTTTTTTCACTTCACTATCCGTTTTATTCTGCATTCCAGCGTAAAACGTTGTCAGCTTTAGTTTAGCACTTCTAAAATATGTAGTTAGTCACAATTAAGCTTGCTACGATGTGTTCTCTGACCTATACTTTTCCAAAGAGAACTTATCTGATTCAGTTAGTAGAACCTATAGAACATCTTCGCTTTGGAAATATTTATCTTTTATCAGTAGTATTAATCGTAACTTATGTAAAATTATTTATGAACTTATCAATTCTAGATTGGATGTTGGATGAAGACTGTACTTAAATAAACTAAGGTCGACACAGAAGATTAGAAAAGTCAGCTAAATAGGGAAAATACATACGTTGAATGATGTTTTTCTATATAAAGGCAAGTTGCAGCCATTTCTTCACTTGTGGCTGACAGCAAATTACCAAGATAAGCTCTTGAATGCAGATTATGCAATACTGTCTTCACAGTCAGAATGGAATGAGTTTCCATATAACTCATGTATCCCAATACAGATCCGGGAACGGCTATCATAAGGGTAATTACAACCAACTGGATGGCCTTTGCTGCAGCAGTTTGAAATTTAACTGGATATGAGTCAACTAATTTCAGCGAACCTGCGCTTATTGATCGAGACTTCATTATGAATAATGCCTGGGTATTCGCTAAACAATTTAACTATGAAGAATGATTAGTGTCCCTGTCTATCTTTTCATATCGACATCAATACAAAACCATGCAAACGAAGCAATTTTCAGGCATGGTTAGCCCAAATCTTTGATATATAATAACAGATAGAAAATGTTACTGCAGCACATGGATAGTGGGGTGCAGTGCGCACTCCAATAAGAAAACTTTGGGAGAGTGGTAGATGAGACGGGCTGCAACAAGTCGAATCGCTCTACCAACTGAGCCAACCTGACAAAATCAAATGACAAAATTATGCTGATTGTAACAACCAGGTTAAAAGAAAAAGAATTCGTAGGAGGAGAAGTTAAGAAACAGGTCAAATGAAATTTAGAGAGGGAACGAAATTCGCGTCAAGGACTTCATTAACATAAATTCTAATAATAAAATTACCATGAGATTCTTCTGAAGTGTACAATATTCTTCTTTTCCCTCAAATTGGTTCAATTTTAGTGGAGAACATGTGATACGGATAAATGCATATCACCTGTTTCTGAAGTCCAGCTGGAACGAATACAGGTTTTAGAATAAAGAGAAGTGTTTTAAGATATCTGGATCAGCCTCCACAATAATTTAGTTCATTTTCAATTAGCGGAAAAGTTTGTACAGATTGATTCCAAAGTTTCGGGAGCCCAATGTCGATTGTGCGAAGTGAGGGCAAAACCAAATTCTGCGACATTTGTCAACAAAGTTCTGAGAAAATTCCGTGGAACTAATCCCTAAAAAACTTTTAATACAAATAAGTATTTCTGGACGTACTAAGTACTAAGTACGTACTTCTTAAGGTTGCATGTCCAATATTCTGGAAGTAGAAATATGCAAATGTCGGTTGGCTATAGTATGAGACTTCGAACAGCACACAGCACAGTCACTCGTTCATACCACAGGAAACCGTGAAAGCATGCAATTTTGATAGTATGATTTGATAAATAATTTTGATAACAATTCTGATGCATTATGCATATGCAAAATTTCGAATGTTGTACCTCCAGAACTTTTTGCGGAAATCTAAGTTTAGTGACAGTAGGACTTAATAGTAATTCTGTAGTACCTTCACTTTGCAGTTACAAATCTTGCAATTTTAGTTGCATTTTGACAATGCATTTCCAGCTACCACCGTGTGCATGCTGAATCCATTCTCCGTCTATGCTCTTTTCTATAGGGCTCCATGTACCTTTGAAATTTTTATGGTAGGAAATTCAGAAAAAGTCCTTTTACAACCGGACAGGATATCGTGGAATCAATACTCCCACAGATAATTAAATCGTATCGGATACAGAAACAGCACGTAGGAGTTCTCCGTCTATGCTCTTTTCTATAGGGCTCCATGTACCTTTGAAATTTTTATGGTAGGAAATTCAGAAAAAGTCCTTTTACAACCGGACAGGATATCGTGGAATCAATACTCCCACAGATAATTAAATCGTATCGGATACAGAAACAGCACGTAGGAGTTCTCCGTCTATGCTCTTTTCTATAGGGCTCCATGTACCTTTGGAATTTTTATGGTAGGAAATTCAGAAAAAGTCCTTTTTCAACCGGACAGGATATCGTGGAATCAATACTCCCACAGATAATTAAATCGTATCGGATACAGAAACAGCACGTAGGAGTTCTCCGTCTATGCTCTTTTCTATAGGGCTCCATGTACCTTTGAAATTTTTATGGTAGGAAATTCAGAAAAAGTCCTTTTACAACCGGACAGGATATCGTGGAATCAATACTCCCACAGATAATTAAATGGTATCGGATACAGAAACAGCACGTAGGAGTTCTCCGTCTATGCTCTTTTCTATAGGGCTCCATGTACCTTTGAAATTTTTATGGTAGGAAATTCAGAAAAAGTCCTTTTACAACCGGACAGGATATCGTGGAATCAATACTCCCACAGATAATTAAATCGTATCGGATACAGAAACAGCACGTAGGAGTTCTCCGTCTATGCTCTTTTCTATAGGGCTCCATGTACCTTTGAAATTTTTATGGTAGGAAATTCAGAAAAAGTCCTTTTACAACCGGACAGGATATCGTGGAATCAATACTCCCACAGATAATTAAATCGTATCGGATACAGAAACAGCACGTAGGAGTTCTCCGTCTATGCTCTTTTCTATAGGGCTCCATGTACCTTTGAAATTTTTATGGTAGGAAATTCAGAAAAAGTCCTTTTACAACCGGACAGGATATCGTGGAATCAATACTCCCACAGATAATTAAATCGTATCGGATACAGAAACAGCACGTAGGAGTTCTCCGTCTATGCTCTTTTCTATAGGGCTCCATGTACCTTTGAAATTTTTATGGTAGGAAATTCAGAAAAAGTCCTTTTACAACCGGACAGGATATCGTGGAATCAATACTCCCACAGATAATTAAATCGTATCGGATACAGAAACAGCACGTAGGAGTTCTCCGTCTATGCTCTTTTCTATAGGGCTCCATGTACCTTTGAAATTTTTATGGTAGGAAATTCAGAAAAAGTCCTTTTACAACCGGACAGGATATCGTGGAATCAATACTCCCACAGATAATTAAATCGTATCGGATACAGAAACAGCACGTAGGAGTTCTCCGTCTATGCTCTTTTCTATAGGGCTCCATGTACCTTTGAAATTTTTATGGTAGGAAATTCAGAAAAAGTCCTTTTACAACCGGACAGGATATCGTGGAATCAATACTCCCACAGATAATTAAATCGTATCGGATACAGAAACAGCACGTAGGAGTTCTCCGTCTATGCTCTTTTCTATAGGGCTCCATGTACCTTTGAAATTTTTATGGTAGGAAATTCAGAAAAAGTCCTTTTACAACCGGACAGGATATCGTGGAATCAATACTCCCACAGATAATTAAATCGTATCGGATACAGAAACAGCACGTAGGAGTTCTCCGTCTATGCTCTTTTCTATAGGGCTCCATGTACCTTTGAAATTTTTATGGTAGGAAATTCAGAAAAAGTCCTTTTACAACCGGACAGGATATCGTGGAATCAATACTCCCACAGATAATTAAATCGTATCGGATACAGAAACAGCACGTAGGAGTTCTCCGTCTATGCTCTTTTCTATAGGGCTCCATGTACCTTTGAAATTTTTATGGTAGGAAATTCAGAAAAAGTCCTTTTACAACCGGACAGGATATCGTGGAATCAATACTCCCACAGATAATTAAATCGTATCGGATACAGAAACAGCACGTAGGAGTTCTCCGTCTATGCTCTTTTCTATAGGGCTCCATGTACCTTTGAAATTTTTATGGTAGGAAATTCAGAAAAAGTCCTTTTACAACCGGACAGGATATCGTGGAATCAATACTCCCACAGATAATTAAATCGTATCGGATACAGAAACAGCACGTAGGAGTTCTCCGTCTATGCTCTTTTCTATAGGGCTCCATGTACCTTTGAAATTTTTATGGTAGGAAATTCAGAAAAAGTCCTTTTACAACCGGACAGGATATCGTGGAATCAATACTCCCACAGATAATTAAATCGTATCGGATACAGAAACAGCACGTAGGAGTTCTCCGTCTATGCTCTTTTCTATAGGGCTCCATGTACCTTTGAAATTTTTATGGTAGGAAATTCAGAAAAAGTCCTTTTACAACCGGACAGGATATCGTGGAATCAATACTCCCACAGATAATTAAATCGTATCGGATACAGAAACAGCACGTAGGAGTTCTCCGTCTATGCTCTTTTCTATAGGGCTCCATGTACCTTTGAAATTTTTATGGTAGGAAATTCAGAAAAAGTCCTTTTACAACCGGACAGGATATCGTGGAATCAATACTCCCACAGATAATTAAATCGTATCGGATACAGAAACAGCACGTAGGAGTTCTCCGTCTATGCTCTTTTCTATAGGGCTCCATGTACCTTTGAAATTTTTATGGTAGGAAATTCAGAAAAAGTCCTTTTACAACCGGACAGGATATCGTGGAATCAATACTCCCACAGATAATTAAATCGTATCGGATACAGAAACAGCACGTAGGAGTTCTCCGTCTATGCTCTTTTCTATAGGGCTCCATGTACCTTTGAAATTTTTATGGTAGGAAATTCAGAAAAAGTCCTTTTACAACCGGACAGGATATCGTGGAATCAATACTCCCACAGATAATTAAATCGTATCGGATACAGAAACAGCACGTAGGAGTTCTCCGTCTATGCTCTTTTCTATAGGGCTCCATGTACCTTTGAAATTTTTATGGTAGGAAATTCAGAAAAAGTCCTTTTACAACCGGACAGGATATCGTGGAATCAATACTCCCACAGATAATTAAATCGTATCGGATACAGAAACAGCACGTAGGAGTTCTCCGTCTATGCTCTTTTCTATAGGGCTCCATGTACCTTTGAAATTTTTATGGTAGGAAATTCAAAAAAGTCCTTTTACAACCGGACAGGATATCGTGGAATCAATACTCCCACAGATAATTAAATCGTATCGGATACAGAAACAGCACGTAGGAGTTCTCCGTCTATGCTCTTTTCTATAGGGCTCCATGTACCTTTGAAATTTTTATGGTAGGAAATTCAGAAAAAGTCCTTTTACAACCGGACAGGATATCGTGGAATCAATACTCCCACAGATAATTAAATCGTATCGGATACAGAAACAGCACGTAGGAGTTCTCCGTCTATGCTCTTTTCTATAGGGCTCCATGTACCTTTGAAATTTTTATGGTAGGAAATTCAGAAAAAGTCCTTTTACAACCGGACAGGATATCGTGGAATCAATACTCCCACAGATAATTAAATCGTATCGGATACAGAAACAGCACGTAGGAGTTCTCCGTCTATGCTCTTTTCTATAGGGCTCCATGTACCTTTGAAATTTTTATGGTAGGAAATTCAAAAAAGTCCTTTTACAACCGGACAGGATATCGTGGAATCAATACTCCCACAGATAATTAAATCGTATCGGATACAGAAACAGCACGTAGGAGTTCTCCGTCTATGCTCTTTTCTATAGGGCTCCATGTACCTTTGAAATTTTTATGGTAGGAAATTCAAAAAAGTCCTTTTACAACCGGACAGGATATCGTGGAATCAATACTCCCACAGATAATTAAATCGTATCGGATACAGAAACAGCACGTAGGAGTTCTCCGTCTATGCTCTTTTCTATAGGGCTCCATGTACCTTTGAAATTTTTATGGTAGGAAATTCAGAAAAAGTCCTTTTACAACCGGACAGGATATCGTGGAATCAATACTCCCACAGATAATTAAATCGTATCGGATACAGAAACAGCACGTAGGAGTTCTCCGTCTATGCTCTTTTCTATAGGGCTCCATGTACCTTTGAAATTTTTATGGTAGGAAATTCAGAAAAAGTCCTTTTACAACCGGACAGGATATCGTGGAATCAATACTCCCACAGATAATTAAATCGTATCGGATACAGAAACAGCACGTAGGAGTTCTCCGTCTATGCTCTTTTCTATAGGGCTCCATGTACCTTTGAAATTTTTATGGTAGGAAATTCAGAAAAAGTCCTTTTACAACCGGACAGGATATCGTGGAATCAATACTCCCACAGATAATTAAATCGTATCGGATACAGAAACAGCACGTAGGAGTTCTCCGTCTATGCTCTTTTCTATAGGGCTCCATGTACCTTTGAAATTTTTATGGTAGGAAATTCAGAAAAAGTCCTTTTACAACCGGACAGGATATCGTGGAATCAATACTCCCACAGATAATTAAATCGTATCGGATACAGAAACAGCACGTAGGAGTTCTCCGTCTATGCTCTTTTCTATAGGGCTCCATGTACCTTTGAAATTTTTATGGTAGGAAATTCAGAAAAAGTCCTTTTACAACCGGACAGGATATCGTGGAATCAATACTCCCACAGATAATTAAATCGTATCGGATACAGAAACAGCACGTAGGAGTTCTCCGTCTATGCTCTTTTCTATAGGGCTCCATGTACCTTTGAAATTTTTATGGTAGGAAATTCAGAAAAAGTCCTTTTACAACCGGACAGGATATCGTGGAATCAATACTCCCACAGATAATTAAATCGTATCGGATACAGAAACAGCACGTAGGAGTTCTCCGTCTATGCTCTTTTCTATAGGGCTCCATGTACCTTTGAAATTTTTATGGTAGGAAATTCAGAAAAAGTCCTTTTACAACCGGACAGGATATCGTGGAATCAATACTCCCACAGATAATTAAATCGTATCGGATACAGAAACAGCACGTAGGAGTTCTCCGTCTATGCTCTTTTCTATAGGGCTCCATGTACCTTTGAAATTTTTATGGTAGGAAATTCAGAAAAAGTCCTTTTACAACCGGACAGGATATCGTGGAATCAATACTCCCACAGATAATTAAATCGTATCGGATACAGAAACAGCACGTAGGAGTTCTCCGTCTATGCTCTTTTCTATAGGGCTCCATGTACCTTTGAAATTTTTATGGTAGGAAATTCAAAAAAGTCCTTTTACAACCGGACAGGATATCGTGGAATCAATACTCCCACAGATAATTAAATCGTATCGGATACAGAAACAGCACGTAGGAGTTCTCCGTCTATGCTCTTTTCTATAGGGCTCCATGTACCTTTGAAATTTTTATGGTAGGAAATTCAGAAAAAGTCCTTTTACAACCGGACAGGATATCGTGGAATCAATACTCCCACAGATAATTAAATCGTATCGGATACAGAAACAGCACGTAGGAGTTCTCCGTCTATGCTCTTTTCTATAGGGCTCCATGTACCTTTGAAATTTTTATGGTAGGAAATTCAGAAAAAGTCCTTTTACAACCGGACAGGATATCGTGGAATCAATACTCCCACAGATAATTAAATCGTATCGGATACAGAAACAGCACGTAGGAGTTCTCCGTCTATGCTCTTTTCTATAGGGCTCCATGTACCTTTGAAATTTTTATGGTAGGAAATTCAGAAAAAGTCCTTTTACAACCGGACAGGATATCGTGGAATCAATACTCCCACAGATAATTAAATCGTATCGGATACAGAAACAGCACGTAGGAGTTCTCCGTCTATGCTCTTTTCTATAGGGCTCCATGTACCTTTGAAATTTTTATGGTAGGAAATTCAGAAAAAGTCCTTTTACAACCGGACAGGATATCGTGGAATCAATACTCCCACAGATAATTAAATCGTATCGGATACAGAAACAGCACGTAGGAGTTCTCCGTCTATGCTCTTTTCTATAGGGCTCCATGTACCTTTGAAATTTTTATGGTAGGAAATTCAGAAAAAGTCCTTTTACAACCGGACAGGATATCGTGGAATCAATACTCCCACAGATAATTAAATCGTATCGGATACAGAAACAGCACGTAGGAGTTCTCCGTCTATGCTCTTTTCTATAGGGCTCCATGTACCTTTGAAATTTTTATGGTAGGAAATTCAGAAAAAGTCCTTTTACAACCGGACAGGATATCGTGGAATCAATACTCCCACAGATAATTAAATCGTATCGGATACAGAAACAGCACGTAGGAGTTCTCCGTCTATGCTCTTTTCTATAGGGCTCCATGTACCTTTGAAATTTTTATGGTAGGAAATTCAGAAAAAGTCCTTTTACAACCGGACAGGATATCGTGGAATCAATACTCCCACAGATAATTAAATCGTATCGGATACAGAAACAGCACGTAGGAGTTCTCCGTCTATGCTCTTTTCTATAGGGCTCCATGTACCTTTGAAATTTTTATGGTAGGAAATTCAGAAAAAGTCCTTTTACAACCGGACAGGATATCGTGGAATCAATACTCCCACAGATAATTAAATCGTATCGGATACAGAAACAGCACGTAGGAGTTCTCCGTCTATGCTCTTTTCTATAGGGCTCCATGTACCTTTGAAATTTTTATGGTAGGAAATTCAGAAAAAGTCCTTTTACAACCGGACAGGATATCGTGGAATCAATACTCCCACAGATAATTAAATCGTATCGGATACAGAAACAGCACGTAGGAGTTCTCCGTCTATGCTCTTTTCTATAGGGCTCCATGTACCTTTGAAATTTTTATGGTAGGAAATTCAGAAAAAGTCCTTTTACAACCGGACAGGATATCGTGGAATCAATACTCCCACAGATAATTAAATCGTATCGGATACAGAAACAGCACGTAGGAGTTCTCCGTCTATGCTCTTTTCTATAGGGCTCCATGTACCTTTGAAATTTTTATGGTAGGAAATTCAGAAAAAGTCCTTTTACAACCGGACAGGATATCGTGGAATCAATACTCCCACAGATAATTAAATCGTATCGGATACAGAAACAGCACGTAGGAGTTCTCCGTCTATGCTCTTTTCTATAGGGCTCCATGTACCTTTGAAATTTTTATGGTAGGAAATTCAGAAAAAGTCCTTTTACAACCGGACAGGATATCGTGGAATCAATACTCCCACAGATAATTAAATCGTATCGGATACAGAAACAGCACGTAGGAGTTCTCCGTCTATGCTCTTTTCTATAGGGCTCCATGTACCTTTGAAATTTTTATGGTAGGAAATTCAGAAAAAGTCCTTTTACAACCGGACAGGATATCGTGGAATCAATACTCCCACAGATAATTAAATCGTATCGGATACAGAAACAGCACGTAGGAGTTCTCCGTCTATGCTCTTTTCTATAGGGCTCCATGTACCTTTGAAATTTTTATGGTAGGAAATTCAGAAAAAGTCCTTTTACAACCGGACAGGATATCGTGGAATCAATACTCCCACAGATAATTAAATCGTATCGGATACAGAAACAGCACGTAGGAGTTCTCCGTCTATGCTCTTTTCTATAGGGCTCCATGTACCTTTGAAATTTTTATGGTAGGAAATTCAGAAAAAGTCCTTTTACAACCGGACAGGATATCGTGGAATCAATACTCCCACAGATAATTAAATCGTATCGGATACAGAAACAGCACGTAGGAGTTCTCCGTCTATGCTCTTTTCTATAGGGCTCCATGTACCTTTGAAATTTTTATGGTAGGAAATTCAGAAAAAGTCCTTTTACAACCGGACAGGATATCGTGGAATCAATACTCCCACAGATAATTAAATCGTATCGGATACAGAAACAGCACGTAGGAGTTCTCCGTCTATGCTCTTTTCTATAGGGCTCCATGTACCTTTGAAATTTTTATGGTAGGAAATTCAGAAAAAGTCCTTTTACAACCGGACAGGATATCGTGGAATCAATACTCCCACAGATAATTAAATCGTATCGGATACAGAAACAGCACGTAGGAGTTCTCCGTCTATGCTCTTTTCTATAGGGCTCCATGTACCTTTGAAATTTTTATGGTAGGAAATTCAGAAAAAGTCCTTTTACAACCGGACAGGATATCGTGGAATCAATACTCCCACAGATAATTAAATCGTATCGGATACAGAAACAGCACGTAGGAGTTCTCCGTCTATGCTCTTTTCTATAGGGCTCCATGTACCTTTGAAATTTTTATGGTAGGAAATTCAGAAAAAGTCCTTTTACAACCGGACAGGATATCGTGGAATCAATACTCCCACAGATAATTAAATCGTATCGGATACAGAAACAGCACGTAGGAGTTCTCCGTCTATGCTCTTTTCTATAGGGCTCCATGTACCTTTGAAATTTTTATGGTAGGAAATTCAGAAAAAGTCCTTTTACAACCGGACAGGATATCGTGGAATCAATACTCCCACAGATAATTAAATCGTATCGGATACAGAAACAGCACGTAGGAGTTCTCCGTCTATGCTCTTTTCTATAGGGCTCCATGTACCTTTGAAATTTTTATGGTAGGAAATTCAGAAAAAGTCCTTTTACAACCGGACAGGATATCGTGGAATCAATACTCCCACAGATAATTAAATCGTATCGGATACAGAAACAGCACGTAGGAGTTCTCCGTCTATGCTCTTTTCTATAGGGCTCCATGTACCTTTGAAATTTTTATGGTAGGAAATTCAGAAAAAGTCCTTTTACAACCGGACAGGATATCGTGGAATCAATACTCCCACAGATAATTAAATCGTATCGGATACAGAAACAGCACGTAGGAGTTCTCCGTCTATGCTCTTTTCTATAGGGCTCCATGTACCTTTGAAATTTTTATGGTAGGAAATTCAGAAAAAGTCCTTTTACAACCGGACAGGATATCGTGGAATCAATACTCCCACAGATAATTAAATCGTATCGGATACAGAAACAGCACGTAGGAGTTCTCCGTCTATGCTCTTTTCTATAGGGCTCCATGTACCTTTGAAATTTTTATGGTAGGAAATTCAGAAAAAGTCCTTTTACAACCGGACAGGATATCGTGGAATCAATACTCCCACAGATAATTAAATCGTATCGGATACAGAAACAGCACGTAGGAGTTCTCCGTCTATGCTCTTTTCTATAGGGCTCCATGTACCTTTGAAATTTTTATGGTAGGAAATTCAGAAAAAGTCCTTTTACAACCGGACAGGATATCGTGGAATCAATACTCCCACAGATAATTAAATCGTATCGGATACAGAAACAGCACGTAGGAGTTCTCCGTCTATGCTCTTTTCTATAGGGCTCCATGTACCTTTGAAATTTTTATGGTAGGAAATTCAGAAAAAGTCCTTTTACAACCGGACAGGATATCGTGGAATCAATACTCCCACAGATAATTAAATCGTATCGGATACAGAAACAGCACGTAGGAGTTCTCCGTCTATGCTCTTTTCTATAGGGCTCCATGTACCTTTGAAATTTTTATGGTAGGAAATTCAGAAAAAGTCCTTTTACAACCGGACAGGATATCGTGGAATCAATACTCCCACAGATAATTAAATCGTATCGGATACAGAAACAGCACGTAGGAGTTCTCCGTCTATGCTCTTTTCTATAGGGCTCCATGTACCTTTGAAATTTTTATGGTAGGAAATTCAGAAAAAGTCCTTTTACAACCGGACAGGATATCGTGGAATCAATACTCCCACAGATAATTAAATCGTATCGGATACAGAAACAGCACGTAGGAGTTCTCCGTCTATGCTCTTTTCTATAGGGCTCCATGTACCTTTGAAATTTTTATGGTAGGAAATTCAGAAAAAGTCCTTTTACAACCGGACAGGATATCGTGGAATCAATACTCCCACAGATAATTAAATCGTATCGGATACAGAAACAGCACGTAGGAGTTCTCCGTCTATGCTCTTTTCTATAGGGCTCCATGTACCTTTGAAATTTTTATGGTAGGAAATTCAGAAAAAGTCCTTTTACAACCGGACAGGATATCGTGGAATCAATACTCCCACAGATAATTAAATCGTATCGGATACAGAAACAGCACGTAGGAGTTCTCCGTCTATGCTCTTTTCTATAGGGCTCCATGTACCTTTGAAATTTTTATGGTAGGAAATTCAGAAAAAGTCCTTTTACAACCGGACAGGATATCGTGGAATCAATACTCCCACAGATAATTAAATCGTATCGGATACAGAAACAGCACGTAGGAGTTCTCCGTCTATGCTCTTTTCTATAGGGCTCCATGTACCTTTGAAATTTTTATGGTAGGAAATTCAGAAAAAGTCCTTTTACAACCGGACAGGATATCGTGGAATCAATACTCCCACAGATAATTAAATCGTATCGGATACAGAAACAGCACGTAGGAGTTCTCCGTCTATGCTCTTTTCTATAGGGCTCCATGTACCTTTGAAATTTTTATGGTAGGAAATTCAGAAAAAGTCCTTTTACAACCGGACAGGATATCGTGGAATCAATACTCCCACAGATAATTAAATCGTATCGGATACAGAAACAGCACGTAGGAGTTCTCCGTCTATGCTCTTTTCTATAGGGCTCCATGTACCTTTGAAATTTTTATGGTAGGAAATTCAGAAAAAGTCCTTTTACAACCGGACAGGATATCGTGGAATCAATACTCCCACAGATAATTAAATCGTATCGGATACAGAAACAGCACGTAGGAGTTCTCCGTCTATGCTCTTTTCTATAGGGCTCCATGTACCTTTGAAATTTTTATGGTAGGAAATTCAGAAAAAGTCCTTTTACAACCGGACAGGATATCGTGGAATCAATACTCCCACAGATAATTAAATCGTATCGGATACAGAAACAGCACGTAGGAGTTCTCCGTCTATGCTCTTTTCTATAGGGCTCCATGTACCTTTGAAATTTTTATGGTAGGAAATTCAGAAAAAGTCCTTTTACAACCGGACAGGATATCGTGGAATCAATACTCCCACAGATAATTAAATCGTATCGGATACAGAAACAGCACGTAGGAGTTCTCCGTCTATGCTCTTTTCTATAGGGCTCCATGTACCTTTGAAATTTTTATGGTAGGAAATTCAGAAAAAGTCCTTTTACAACCGGACAGGATATCGTGGAATCAATACTCCCACAGATAATTAAATCGTATCGGATACAGAAACAGCACGTAGGAGTTCTCCGTCTATGCTCTTTTCTATAGGGCTCCATGTACCTTTGAAATTTTTATGGTAGGAAATTCAGAAAAAGTCCTTTTACAACCGGACAGGATATCGTGGAATCAATACTCCCACAGATAATTAAATCGTATCGGATACAGAAACAGCACGTAGGAGTTCTCCGTCTATGCTCTTTTCTATAGGGCTCCATGTACCTTTGAAATTTTTATGGTAGGAAATTCAAAAAAGTCCTTTTACAACCGGACAGGATATCGTGGAATCAATACTCCCACAGATAATTAAATCGTATCGGATACAGAAACAGCACGTAGGAGTTCTCCGTCTATGCTCTTTTCTATAGGGCTCCATGTACCTTTGAAATTTTTATGGTAGGAAATTCAGAAAAAGTCCTTTTACAACCGGACAGGATATCGTGGAATCAATACTCCCACAGATAATTAAATCGTATCGGATACAGAAACAGCACGTAGGAGTTCTCCGTCTATGCTCTTTTCTATAGGGCTCCATGTACCTTTGAAATTTTTATGGTAGGAAATTCAGAAAAAGTCCTTTTACAACCGGACAGGATATCGTGGAATCAATACTCCCACAGATAATTAAATCGTATCGGATACAGAAACAGCACGTAGGAGTTCTCCGTCTATGCTCTTTTCTATAGGGCTCCATGTACCTTTGAAATTTTTAGCATTGGCTTTAGAGCAATGGCTTAATTTTTCACTTATATTTGTATTTTCACCTAAATTGTTGCGCTTCCATTTATTGGTGCGGTTGTTTGTTGTCTATCCAGACATTGCTTCAAACGTTAATTGCTTGCTTAAGATACTTATTTCACTCTAATGAAGATTTAAGTAAACTTAAGTGTGCGCTATGGTTATGCATTATGTACTATGATTCTGTATTGTGATATCCGATGCACTGAGTATTGAGAATTTGTAATGTTTAGAATAGGGCACAATACTGAGGACAAGTTCCACTAAGAAACCTTTAGTTTTTAGTTTTGTGATGATCAGTTCAAACCCTATACGCGCATGACTGGCCGCATGGATCAGCATCTGATTATGCAATGAGCATGTTTGCTGTCGATCAGTTATTACATTAACACGTTGAAAATAATAAATAACACAAGACGCACTGGTTTGCCGTGGTAATTAAGTATTTTTCCTCCCTGTTCGGCTGTTTTGCAAAGGGACTTGTTTTGAACAAACCATAATTCAGTGCTTTTAACTGAAAATGCGTCTGCTTCAGTGGTAAGCTAAAGTCTGACCAAAAAATGTAGGGAGCGAAATTGTTTCGTTTATACTGAATTACCGGTACATTTTTGCTGCAGCAATGTATATATTTTCTGAACCGTCATGGCATGAACTTTCTTTTGGTTGAAAAAAATTTTTTTAAAATTAAAATTCATCAAAAGAAGCCGATTTTTTAAGTTTTGAAAGATCAGTAGAAGCCAGGAACTAGCCGATCGGTGGAAAATTAGCCCATGTCCCAAACATTTTGAATCCCGAATATCAGCTCATTTCGTCAAAAATTGCGATAGTTATTCAATTTTTTCGATTTTCAAAATCCTTTGATCTTTGCCGCTTTTCCAACTTTGACTGGCTATTACTCGCGACTCACTCAATGCAGAAAATTTTTAATTGGATTTTCAGGACCGCTTACGTGTCAGCTTTCATGTGATATATGTGGTTTTTCAAAATTTGAAAATCGATTTTTTCGAAAAATACCACTTTTTGACCCAAAATTTCGACAAGGCGAATACGGCAAAAGTGGGTAAAAATAACATTATCATAAAGTTTGATCTGAGCTGAATCCAACAATATAAAGTTTTCGTGGCTACGATTTATATTGCACCCGTAACGAATTTTTAAACAATTTCCTATTTCAGCTGATTTCTGACAAGTTGTGCTATATTGTGCGTTGATGTTGACTGAAAACGCTATAATTGTCTTATGGAACAATGCTTGAGCAATAACCGTGTTAAGCGACTGTTTGTTAGGTAGCCGGGGTTAGCAACCGTGCTTACGTGCACCTTGATTTAAGCAGGCAAAAACTTATTAATTTAGATGAGTAGTAGTTGGCAAACCAAAGATTTATGAAAGTGACATTTTTATTAAATCGAAGGCAATGACGTTTTTCGAACTATATATTTCAATGTCTTGTTAAAAAGCTTTGAATTTTCAATGCCTTTGAGATGCACTTTAGGTATTGAGTCAAAGCAAGAAGCATGAAAGCTGTTTTCCGATTTTGCTTGAAAAAGCTAAGCTGGTATTGCAGTAGTAGTTTCAAAATTTGATTATTAAACATCTGAAAGCAGTGGAACTCTTTCAGGAAGTTTTTAGCCACTAGGCTTGCGTGAGATAAGCTAGTTTAAACGTACATAATACATACAAAGTATCACTTTGTTACTTTGATGATAATTACTAAGTTGTCACTAATTATCTCAACACGCTAATTAGCTGTATCCTAGACAGATGTAGAAAGAATGTATGCTTCGGTTTGATTATGACTATTAGATAGTATTCTAGAACATGACAATAACAGCGTTGAATCGACAAAAAATTAACGTAATTAAATAATTAAATAATAAAATTATTAAGAATATTAAGAAACCAAAATGATTAAAAACCATTAACGAAGTAGTTTACACGGAGGTGTCGTTACAATACTGATGCAAATGGTGCTGATTTAGAGTAGCTGATGCAAAAGCGGGATTTGTTAAAATTAGCTTTCAATTCTTTTTTAGCTGATTTAATAAATGCTAATGACAGTTTATCTTTAAATTATGTGCCCTTCGTAATCATAAGATTGTAAATTTGTAATCTTTCTTTTGAGGCAGACCCAAGCTCCCAAGGTGTTTTATCCGTTCTGCTTTGCGCAAGCGGTGCAGCAGTAATAAGCTTTGGACTATATCTCCCTGAAACTACTGGTATTATACGTATACGATCGCATCACTGATACTTGGGTTCATTCCTTGGTGCAACTTGCATGCTAGATAAACGAGATTTTAAAGTAGAAACGGTTTTTTACATTCAAAGCAAAAAACAACTTATTCTGTATTTTAATAATGATTCTAAAGTAATTAGTTGTAATACTTTTAGCCGAAATAAATAGAATTTGTCTGGAAACAATTTCGCTATTCTCGAACAAAACCTTGTACGCATAAGGAATACTGGTTTCATACTGTTTTTGTACAATTTTATTAACCTTACCCTGAGCTTAGTCTCTTAATGAGTGCTGCTCATTAATTGTTCTTATTTTGATTGATTTAAATTTTTATTTTAACCCGCACCCATTGGCGATCTAGGCCTAGGCTCCTCCAATTGAGCCTAGGCACAAAAAACCCAACCTTCAGGTAGTGGCATCCTTTTGAAGAGTGCTTTTGTGGTCATTTTTTTAAAACGCTATAACTTTCGTAAGTTTGGGAGTTGGAAAAAGATATATACATAGTTTTACTGTCCATAATTTGGACATTCACATGAGCTTACGGAGCTTGTAACATTAGCAAAAAATTAGTAAAAATGTTCTGACATAACGACTAAATATAGACCAAAAATCTTGAACATAGAATTCTCAAAACTGTCGAATCAGCCAAAGGTTCTTTTTGTGCCATAATATGACGGATATATGGGCCGAGGGACGTTTTTTGGATTTGGCTCTGCAGGTCTCAACGGACGTGAAAAGCGGCCAAATGCACGGTAAAACGAAATTTCGCAACTTCGCGTTGAGTTTTCTTGCTACTCGACACGTTTAAGCACAAACCAAGAAAAACGTCCCTCCGCAGAAGTACGAAATTTCACTCTACCGAGCATCTCTAGAATCTGTCGAGTAGATTTTGAGAAATCCATGTTTAAAACAAAATAACAGCAGTTTTGCCAAAATTGTTTTTCCCCCAAATCTCTAGCTTAAAGTGATTTCCTGATTTCCTCAAAAATCACCATTTTTGACCCTCAAAATGGTTTTTGGTTATACTGATTTAACCACTGGAAATAGCGCAAAAGCTGTAAAACAACAATGTTCATTTTATGTCCTCTTTCCAGCCATAACAGCCAATCCGGCGTTTGGTCTATCTATTGGGTGCCGAAAGGTCAAAAACCAAAACTTTCTTATCTTTTGACCTAAAAATACGTGACTGGTCCCAGATTGTTAAAGAGCACGGAAATAGGGTATTTCGTAAGTTTTGGTTATTTACGTGAAGGATGATACCCGTATGCGTCAAAAATACCTGAAAGAAGACTATTTTTAATTTAGTTATGAAACTTCCGAGGTTCACTATAATCAATGATGTCTCGTGGTGAATATCACCATTAGTTAGTACGCAATATATGTATTGTAAGTATGTAACTCCAGAGGCTTCCTGAAGCTTCAAGTTAGCTTTTCGGCAGCAACCAGTACGTTTTCATGAATCCTTTGCCCTGAAATGTGTGAACTCTAGCGAATGAAAGTGAATTCCACTTCGGTCGCTATGCGTGTAAGCTGAATCTCAAAGCAAACACAAATATATGTTACGTGCAATATTGAAAAGCGCGCAATTTTGAAATCGCACGATGTTTTCGTGCAATTTTGAAATTGCATGGTTTTATCGTGCAATTTTAAAATTGCACGTGCGAAACCGTGAAATTTTGAAATACAAAATTTCAAGCCTCTGATTTTAATTTGTTTGTATAAATGATATTAATGCGTCTATCAGATTGTTCAGTACAGGATTTGTACTCGCATTCCGGAAAGGTCGTGGACTTGTATGCTCCTGTCAACGGAATCATACGTCTAGATAATAGAATAACGTGCGGAAAGTGCGTCAGCGTATGCGTAAATTATAGACGACAGAAACGGAAACAGCGTTAGCTTGAATGGTAGACGAACGGAAATGGAGCAAACGATTTGGCTGTACGTAGGGAATTGTCGTTGAGCTATATTGAGTGTGACTGGAATTAGCGTAAAGGTTACAAGGGCACGCGAGGAATTAGCGTTAACGTACATTAGTAGTTCATGCGAAAGTACTTTAATTGGATACGTTTAAACAATCGCACGAATACAGTCTGTACGCTTACAAATATTCACGCTTAAATTTTCGTGGGCGTATGTGACTACAGAACGTATTTGTGCACACTGCGTCTAATTTAACCTGTTTGCAACAGAGTGAAGTTTAAGTGAGGTGAAATTATACATACGTATTTTAGGCTCGTTTTTCTCTATTGACAAATCCGCGAAATGAACTTTTAACTGAATTCAAAATCCCGCAATTTTTTAACGGTAAGTGATAGGGGGATGAAATTTTCCATTTATACTAAACTCGATACCGACTTTCTTTTGCGCAGGATCTGCTTTTTCCTACGATTCTTTCCGAACTTTGTTCTGAACCCTCGTATCTTAAAATTTAAAGTCCTATGTTATTTAAATTTTAATTATAAGTACGTATTTTAGCCTCGTTCACCCAAATCCGCGAAATAAAATTTCGACTGAAGTCACAAGCTCAATAGAAACGGGGGTAAAAAGAAAAGGGGTCTCCAGATTGAGAGGGTGCCCAAAGATGCGGCGAAAAGAAAATCCCTATGCCTGTAAAGAGGAGAACGAGAGGAGAAAAAATCGGAGCAAAATACTTAGATATAATAAAAATATAAGGAACACATCTCGTGGATTTAGAAGTAGAGAAAAAAGGCTAAAATACGTACGTATAATTAAAATTTAAAGAACAGAGGGCTAAAATCCCAGTAGAGGGGACGTATAATTAAAATTTAAAGAACAGAGAGCTAAAATCCCAGTAGAGGAGGCGCTGCCCCAGCTCTGAACTTTTTCTATTAAGGCTATCCCTAATTTTTCGATTTCGCCTCAGTTTTCTGTTTTTTGGGAATAGTAATCGTGGGGGTGCCCCCTCTTTCTTAATTTGTTTTTGATAATTTATAAAAATTTTCTGAAGCGGTCTCCAGATTGAGGGGAGCGCCTCCTCATCTAGACTTTTCTATTATAAAAATTTTTAGCTCATAGGTCTGTTTGGGGACCTAATAGATTCTCTTGATTGGGGGGGGCGAACCCCGCCCTGACTTTTTACCATTCTCTATGAAATTGTTTTTCTTGAGTCCTCCTACATAACACCCTTTCCCCCCCCCCCCTCTGTTGCCCCCTCCAAATTTTTTGCCCAGTCACACCTATGCCTTCCTACCCTAAAAATTTATAAACCCATAGCTAAATTTTTAGAGAAAAATAAGGTCAAAATAGTGATATTAACTGGATATGAATTAATTTGTTTTTATCCAAAATGTTTGTCCAAAAATAATTTAAAACATCGAAGAGTCCCCCCCGTTCCTTGCTTCTCTCCCCCCCTTAAACCTATTGCAAAAATTTTTTCAATCCCGTTCCTTTCTTCCCCCCCCCATACCTACTGCAAAAATTTTACAATATTTATGTCAAAAATCGCTTTTTAGCTCATAGGTCTGTTTGGGCCCGGGGCCTTTCCTTCCCAAACTTATTTTTTAGCATTCTCCCTGAACTTGTTTTTCCTGAAACCTCCTACATAGGTGTGTAAGGGGGGGGGGAGAGGATGGTTTATCCCATAGGTGTATCAGGCTACAGTTTTCCCCTGTGAGCCCCCCCCCCCACGGAGAGACTAGACCCCCTCCCTACCCGACCACAACTACTCTCCCTCAAGCCGAGTTCAAACGGCCCTCCCCCCGAATATTGGAACCAAACCAGGTAAAAAAAGCAAAATTTTTGCAGTTTCTGAAAATTTTTGAAAAAAATTCGAAAAAATGGCTATAAATCACACATAAAAAGCTAAAGATGCTTATTTAAAGCAATTAAAAGGAAATATACGCAATTGTAAACCACAATCTGGGCTAATTTAGGCATATTTTAGCACAAATTTGTCAATTTCCTAGCCCTATTTTCGCATACGAAAACTATTGACAGAAGTTTTTCAGTATGTTAAATGTATTGTACATCGAAAAAGGAGCATTTCTAGCCAAAAAAAAGGTACAGTATAGGGGTCCCTCCGAGACTTTTTTCTACCATTCTCCCAGAAGACAAATTGACAATTTTCGCCATCCCCTCTTCTCATATTTTTCAGACTTTACTTTGGCTCCCCAATTTGTGTCCAAAAAGGGCATAAAAACGAAAATTTAGGGTTTTTGAAAAATTTGGCAGACACGCCTCCCCCACTCTCTGTCGGGCTCCTCCCTCCCCCCCCCCCAGTTTTTTGCCCTACCCACACCTATGGAATCCTACGCTAAACATTTTTAGGGAAAAATAAGCTCAGAAAAGTGTCGTAAACTGGATAGGAATTAATTTGTTTTTAGCCAAAATGTTTGTTAAAAAAATTAATTTTAAAAATCAAAGAATCGCCCCCCATTCCGTGCTTCAGGCCCCCAATGTAGCGCAAAAACTTTTTCAATTTTTATGTCAAAAATCGCATTTTCAGCCATTCAGTTTAGGTGGGAGGGGTCACGCTATGTTCTTTAAAATTTAATTATACATACGTATTTTAGCCTCGTTTTTTCTCTATTGACAAATTCGCGAAATGAACTTTTAACTGAATTCAAAATCCCACTAGAAGCGGGAATGACGAAAAAGGGGTCTTCAGATTGACGAGGGCCCCCTCCTCTTTTCTATTAAGGCCATTCCTAATTTTTCGTTTTCCCCTCCTTTTTTTGGAATAGTTTTCGTGGGGGCGCCCCCTCTTTCTTAATTTCTTTTTGACGATCGTATGCATAATTCCTCCCAGACATTTTTCCTACGATTCTTTCCGAACTTTGTTCTGAACCCTCGTATCTTAAAATTTAAAGTCCTATGTTATTTAAATTTTAATTATAAGTACGTATTTTAGCCTCGTTCACCCAAATCCGCGAAATAAAATTTCGACTGAAGTCACAAGCTCAATAGAAACGGGGGTAAAAAGAAAAGGGGTCTCCAGATTGAGAGGGTGCCCAAAGATGCGGCGAAAAGAAAATCCCTATGCCTGTAAAGAGGAGAACGAGAGGAGAAAAAATCGGAGCAAAATACTTAGATATAATAAAAATGTAAGAAACACATCTCGTGGATTTAGGAGTAGAGAAAAAAGGCTAAATTACGTACGTATAATTAAAATTTAAAGAACAGAGGGCTAAAATCCCAGTAGAGGGGACGTTTAGCATTCTCCCTGAACTTGTTTTTCCTGAAACCTCCTACATAGGTGTGTAAGGGAGAGGAGAGGATGGTTTATCCCATAGGTGTATCAGGCTACAGTTTCCCCCTGTGAGCCCCCCCCCCTCTCCCACGGAGAGGCTAGACCCCCCTCCCTACCCGACCACAACTACTCTCCCTCAAGCCGACTTCAAACGGCCCTCCCCCCCGAATATTGGAACCAAACCAGGTAAAAAAAGCAAAATTTTTGCAGTTTCTGAAAATTTTTGAAAACAATTCGAAAAAATGGCTATAAATCACACATAAAAAGCTAAAGATGATTATTTATAGCAATTAAAAGGTAATATACGCAATTGTAAACCACAATCTGGGCTAATTTAGGCATATTTTAGCACAAATTTGTCAATTTCCTAGCCCTATTTTCGCATACGAAAACTATTGACAGAAGTTTTTCAGTATGTTAAATGTATTGTACATCGAAAAAGGAGCATTTCTAGCCAAAAAAAAGGTACAGTATAGGGGTCCCCCTCCCCTAAATTTAGAATTTGGGTGGGGTCCCCCGAGCCAAATTTGGACTTTCTACTCCCCCCAACCCAAACAGGTGGTACACCTATGGTTTGCCTAACCGCCCAACAAATTGACAATTTTCGCGCCCCCCCCCATATATTTCAGACTTTAGTTAGAGCAAAAATTTTTTCAATTTTTATGTCAAAAATCGCTTTTCAACTAATAGGTCTGTTTGGGGGTCTAATTTATTCTCAAGATTGAGGGGGCGATGCCTTCCCAGACTTTTTTTCTACCATTCTCCCAGAAGACAAATTGACAATTTTCGCCATCCCCTCTTCTCATATTTTTCAGACTTTACTTTGGCTCCCCAATTTGTGTCAAAAAAGGGCATAAAAACGAAAATTTAGGGTTTTTGGAAAATTTGGCAGACACGCCTCCCCCACTCTCTGTCGGGCCTCTCCCTCCCCCCCCCAATTTTTTGCCCTACCCACACCTATGGATTCCTACGCTAAACATTTTTAGGGAAAAATAAGCTCAGAAAAGTGTCGTAAACTGGATAGGAATTAATTTGTTTTTAGCCAAAATGTTTGTTAAAAAAATTAATTTTAAAAATCAAAGAATCGCCCCCCATTCCGTGCTTCAGGCCCCCCCTAAATCTAGCGCAAAAACTTTTTCAATTTTTATGTCAAAAATCGCATTTTCAGCCATTCAGTTTAGGTGGGAGGGGTGCTCGACAAAAAATTTAAGGGGTGGTTTGTAAAAATAACCCTCCTCGTCCCATTACGCTTTTGAATCCAATCGTCATAAAAATAGGGTCAAGACATTGCCCCCCTATGATTGTTGCAAACGTTAAGCTTGTATTTAGCTAGTTAAGAAGATTGTTAATGTATTCATACTGTGAATGTAAATTTATTATCTTAATCAATTAATGCACCAAGTCAAGTTTAAGCAGAACGTGCGCGATATAATACTAAGTTTAAGTTAAATTCACAATAAAATAATTAAAATTAACACAAATGTTTTAGTCTTAACACTGCACTCTGTTTAACTGAATCGTGTCAATAGACATAATGGAATATGTTTAAATTAATCATAACAAATTTTAAACTTTCTCGTTAAGTTTGAAAATAGAATTGGTAGTATAAATAGTGTTTCTTTGAAGATTGAAACTGCACATATGTTGAGCAAAAATTGACAGACCCGTCTCGTTAAGTTTGAAAATAGAATTGGTAGTATAAATAGTGTTTCTTTGAAGATTGAAACTGCACATATGTTGAGCAAAAATTGACAGACCCGTCAATAATTTCATTTTTCGAAATTATTTCTGTGATAACCAATAGTTTAATAAAAATAATATCGTGTAAAAATTCAATAAAGCCGCTGTGCGCCACTGCATGCACAGTAGGCCAGACCTCTTGGGCGAACCGAATTTATTTGTCGTTGTCATGGATTGTCTAGTTGTTTTTAGAATTTTTCCTGTGTAGGCGTACTGCAAAAAACAAGATTTTCGGTGAAGAACCAATCTTGTCTATGTTTTGAAATTTTTGTAGCGTACGAAATAGTGGCATATGATATGTTGCAACATTTGTTTAATTCATAAAACAGGAACAATAAACAAAACAAACAGATAACAAAAAGAAATTGAATACAGTAATTTAATAAAAATATCATAGAGAAATACAAAGAATCCATTATAGGCAAGAGCAAGTACAGGGGGAGGGGGCATATTGTTACCCCCCCCCCCCATAGCCATGCCTTCTCGCGGGGCTCCCGTCCGTTTGTACTGCTTTTTCGGAAATAGGCGTACTGCAAAAACAAGATAATCGGTCAGCTGTAATACTGATAAGTAATATTAAATTTCTTTGTTAAAGCTTATCGTTTATGCCGAAAGGTGTACATTTTTTGATCTGGTGTGTCGTCTGTCGGTTCTCCTGTTTAGGCTGCGAATTCGTTGTACAATTTTTGATCTGGTCTATCGTCTGTTGGCCCCCCTGTTTAGGCTGCGAAATCATTAGGAAAACAACTGTGCCTATATATATGTGGGAGAACACATATGTAGTGTTAGTAATGGAACCTGGCGTTTTAACGTAAAAATGGTTTTTCATGATTATTATTTATTATAAGAGTTTTTATGGAAACGCGGACATGAGTTTTCATGGAAACGCGGACATAAAAGTGTAGAAGGTTATTTGTATTTTTAATCTTCTTATCAGATTTTAGAGATTTTTAAAAATCGTCTATACCCGGTTTAGAACACATGCACCGTACTGTTTCAGAGACCAATAGATATACCACTACACTACAAATGGAATGAAACCTATACGATTGAGGTTGCACGGCTACAGTGCCTTTATATATGTTTGAGCACATCTATGCAGTCATAGCACAAGCCCCCCATTTTGCTATTTTTAATAAAAAGATTAAATGGCATCTCTTTTGCCGTTGGACAATTGTTTTGGAAATGCGAAACCTGATCGTTAAAATGGTATTTCAATTTTTAATCTCTTTGTTTCATCAGAAAAGAAAGTTGGATTATAAAAAAGAAAGAAAAGAAAGTTGGATTATAAAAAAGAAATAAAGACAATTCAATCAAAATTTTGCTATTAAGCTTTCTATTTTTCTTTAATATAACAGTTTTTATAGAAACAAAGACCATTCCATCAATAAAACAACTAAACAAGATAAAAAAGTACATATTTAAGCTAAGCCTAAAATTTCTGTTAATAAGATTAAACGCGGACATGTACGGAACAAGGATATTTGTATTTTTAATCTTCTTAGAGCAGGCTACACTTGTTATCGAAACGCGGCCCTAAGCGCAAAAATTGTATTTCAATTCTTAATCTCATTGTTTCGTCTTGCTGGGCTGGTTCCAATTTACCGTCTGGAGTGTCCGGTCGGTACCGACTTCCGGGAACACCATATAGAACTGTACGTAGCCTCTCAAAACATTGCCTATAGGGGTTTTCTGGTGCGGCCAGCTCATTCCTGGCATCTCTTTTGCCGTTGGACAATGCGAACCTGATCGCTAAAATGGAATTTCAATTTTTAATCTCTTTGTTTCATCAGAAAAGAAAGTTGGATTATAAAAAAGAAATAAAGACAAAACAATCTTCCAGCAAATTTAGAACGCGAACCTGATCGTTAAAATGTTATTTCAATTTTTAATCTCTTTGTTTGATGACAAAAGACAGTTGGATTACAAAAAAGAAATAAATACAATTCCTTTAAGAACACAAATAGACAAGATAACAAAAGTACATATTTAAGTTAAGGCTAAAATTTTTGCTATTAAGCTTTCTATTTTTCTTTAATATAACAGTTTTTATAGAAAAAAAGACCATGCCATTAATAAAACAACTAAACAAGATAAAAAAGTACATATTTAAGCTAAGCCTAAAATTTCTGTTAATAAGATTAAACGCGGACATGTAGGGAACAAGGATATTTGTATTTTTAATCTTCTTATAAAATTTTAAATATTTCAAAAAACCCCCTGTACCCGGGTTAGAACCCATGCACCATACTGTTTGAGAGACGAATAGATATACCACTACACTACAGATGCAATGAAACCTATACGATTGAGGTTGCACGGCTACAGTGCCTATATATGTGTTAGGGCACACCTATGTAGTGATAGCACAAGACCCCCTGTTTTGCTATTCCTAATAAAAAGATAATTCGTTATTATATGAGTCTATGGCCTTCACTTCAAATAAGAATAGGCCTTCACTTCAAAGAAGAATAGGCAACAATTTTTAGAGAAACGCGGAACGATATTTCAATTTTTAACCTTCTCGTTTCATCTCAAAAGAGAGTTGGATTACATAAAAGAAATAAAAGGCGAATCTATTAAGAAAACAACTAAACAAGATAACAAAAGTAAATATTTAAGCTAAACCTAAGATTTCTGTTTTTAAATATCTCATTTCATCATCGAATATTTGGGGTCCAAAGAAAAATTCTGTGCTACAACAATTTCTGTTTTTAAGCATCTCATTTCATCACTAAGGAGGGCAAAGAAAAAATTGGTGTTACAACAAGGGCAAAAATTTTAGTATTTCAAAGACAATCGTAAATTTATTTCTTTAGCCTCAACTGTAACTGTTTAACAATTTCTGTTTTTAAGCATCTCATTTCATCACTAAGGAGGGCAAAGAAAAAATTGGTGTTACAACAAGGGCAAAAATTTTAGTATTTCAAAGACAATCGTAAATTTATTTCTTTAGCCTCAACTGTAACTGTTTGCCGCCCTCAGTGTGGGGTGCGAGACGTGGGTGCGAGACACACTAATTTAAGGATAAAAGGGGGAGACACATTAACTCAATCAACAAGAGACGCATAAACTCAATTTCGCCTAAACTGCGAGACGCATAAACTAACTTATACAGAGTGCGAGACACACTAACTTTATAATACAAAAGTGTGAGACATATGACAAAGCTAACGTTACCCCTTGCGTGACGCACAAGCAGGCCGCCCAATTAGTCTACTAGTGTTCAAACTTGTGAGAAGCTAGACTCGCAAGTCGAGTGCTAGTAGCTACTCGACTGCGAGGGTAATATGGTACACTTGATGCACTACACTCGACAACTAGCATGAGTCTAGTTGTCGAGTCTAGTACTCGCAAACTTTTATGGAACCGGCCCCGGTTTTCCAGCGACTAAAAACTCCGATGCAATGGCCGATAATCGCGATTTCCCGACAGAATATCACGGCACTCTGACTGTACCCAAGCTAAAACTTCATCGGTCGGCCGACAACTGGAAAGCGCCCCGAAGAGCGGTTTGACCGCGGAATTTCAACGTTTCGGTGGATGTTCCGACATTCAACCGCAATAATCCGTTGGATTAGTCTTCGGTCGACACGGATATGTTGGAGGCCTATTAGAACCGCGTAGCTCGAGCACAGGACGAATTCGGCTTGGCGGACGATAAGTTGGAGGCCAGAGCGAAGCAGCACAAGAAGCTGGCTTCGTCGGCGAAGAAAGTCGTGGAGAAAATGGAGGACTTTCACAAAGAAATATCGCTCGGAAATGCGGCGATGTGTCGAACAGGCATCTGCAGCCGTCGAATCAATGGACAGACGTGCTAACCCACTACACCTCAGGGCCATCAGCTGAACTCCCACATCAGGCTTATCAATTTTTCCTATGCCTGCTTCCCCTACAATAAGGGCCAACTGTGGCAATTTAATCTCATGTTATTAGTATTAAGTTGTGGTTGTGAAAGTTAGTTTTTGGTCAAGTTAGCTGGCAGTAAGTCGTAGTTTATTTGCCATTTCGACGGCAGGGTGAGTTTTTGTGCAGAGAGGACGTCAACATTCTTATTTTTACATTTTTCTTTACACGCCTATTTTCTCATAGTCAAATATTCTGTCGGGTTCGGACCCACGAAAATAGGACATCTGCAAAAGTAGTATAAAAGTATGAAGTATAGTAGTATAAAAATGCAGCTTCTGGTACATTGTCACTGATAGCGCGTGACGCATTCCTAACCCATCATTATATTGTATTTATTCAGTTTAACACTGCATCTGCTTTAGGATTTGTGGCACTTGAACTTAACTAAAAATTTTGAAATTGGAGGATTGAAATTTGACTTTTTGTTTTTGTGTAATGCAGCAATAAGGAAATTCTAGTTAGCACAGTGTTAGCAAAACAGGACAAAACTCATATTTTAAAATTTTAACATTTGGAATTTTAAAAAATATGTGTTCATCTTGAGGGTTCTGAAAATCTGTGATGTTATGAGACTCTTCTGAGGAATATTAAATGCAGATATCAAAGATAATGAGTACACAAGCCCAGCAAGATCCCGCTGATAGTGGATTAAAACACACTTGATAAAGTTTTTGTAGATGTTTTATGGCCTATGTCGATTGAGATGTTGGAAACTTTTTCCATAGCTTAAGCTGGATTAACATGATCAATCGATAAAAACATTTTAGTCAGTTTTGTGTGCAAAGCTTCGTTGCTAAAATCGGCTAGCTCTTTGCATTACGTGTTACTTTTTCTGGAACTATAAGACAGCAAAGACCGGACAAGGTGAAAAAGTTTCAATCCATGATTGGCACACTTGGACATTGATAAGCACATACGTTAACAGAACATATCCAGTATTGATAATTACATAGATTTAATGTAAAAGTTCGATAAGAACCAGAAAAACGTGGATCATGTGGATAACTGTATATAGTATATTTACGACAAGCAACATAAGAATAGTGCATTCGTGTAACCTTGTGCTATTTAGTTATAGCAAACACTTCAGTGTTTTGTTCTGCACCACAATCATCTTCGTCGGTATCATTTCGCATCTGCAAAAAGTAAGTTTGCATGTATCCTTTTCCCTGAAAATACAAAAAATTAATGTGAATGAACATTTGGTGCCTCAGCAGCTACTCAAATTAAATTCAGGCGGGAATCGAAGCCATAGTCTATAGCTGGCCAGATCGACACCCTGCTGACAGGATCACAATCGAATCAAGCTTAAGCTTGGTTACCTTGATGTTAATGTATCCACGTGAAATAAACAAGAATTCTTGCACATCGATTAACTCGTCGTAGACTGCTTTACTCGCATGACATTTGCCAGCTAAAAATAATGTGTTCACATTAAATTTAATCTTGACACTGTTTCTTTGATTAATTTAATGGAAGATGGAAACGTAAATGCAACACTCAACATTCGGCATTATCAGGCTCCTTGGGATCACTTTGAACACTTTAATGTGGGTGACACTTCCTGAATTCAAAACTCAAATTCTGTAAGAGCTAAAAACAATTAAAATGCGCCGAAGTCGAGCAAGTGGAACCCGCAGAAGAAGGCGACGGAGAGCGGCTATCCACAAGAGACCTCCTGGTAACGGAGCTTGACCCGGTTCGGGAGCCAGCAGAAGAAGTCGAACGCGCACGTGCGCGCTTTGGTCGATCTTGCTCAGCCGAAGAGGTGAAGCGGTCAGATTCCACGGCCGATCTGGATCCAGAGGAGCCAGAGCGTCGGCGTCGGCGGCTTCCAGTGTCCGACACTGAAGATTGATCCTCTGCAGAGCGTGGCATAGAGAAAAGTGCACACGCGCGGAAAACAAAAACACTGCATTAACTTCTGCAAGGCAAGTATATATACTATGCTTGCTAATTTGCATATTTGATTAATTTGCATATTTCAACTCCCACGGAAAACAAGACTTCCCCTGTTGTTAAGGAACAGTTAACTGCAGTGACATGAAACTGGTTTTCTACTTTTGTCTCAAATATACCACTGGTCGCAGAAACACATGTAGCAGAAATGCACAAACTTTTTAAAGTGCATGGATGAGATATTTACAGAAGGTTGTCTGGTTTCTGCTGAATGGCGGTAAAGTGTTGTATTATGTCGTAGCAATATGGGAAAGAAGTTACACTTGTGGGGTTAGTTTGATTTGCAAGTATCAAACTCTCGCTCAAATTTGGAACAAGAACATAGTTCTCACGCTATATTAAGAGTAAGAAGGTAGACTTGTTTAACAGTGTTCCGATCAGGATTAGAACCTATCATAATCCCTCTGCCATCGTGTTAACCTGTTGCACCTTTCAATTTTTTCTAGACTTTTGATAGACACAATTATTTAACAACAAATACTCTTATGGCAGGTGTTTTATCTTACCCAAGCTGGATGACTCCATTCTGGAAGCCTACAATACAGACATATTTTCAAATTTACAAGTTACAGTCTCCGAATGTATGGGTATGTGCTAATCTCTCGAAGTATATATCTAATTATCCGACAAGAACTATCGGATTCTCATCTCAAATTGACCCTACAATATCAGGGTTCGAGGAGTCTCAAGGAATGGTTGAGGTTAAAGCATAGGGTATTGCGTAAATCAGTATGTTAGCAAGTATAGTCCGTAACCCCAGTTCAACGCTCACTGAAACTATCATGTATCTGTGCTGCTTAGCCCTCAATGCTAATGCGTAGTGCACAATGAACCAGAACCTACCCTTTAGATGTGCACCGATTTGGTGGCAGTAAAGGGGAACAGTTCATGTTTAGTGTCATAATCTTATGCATAGTGGAGTTCTGCCGCAGATTTGAATCATTTGCTTTTTAATTGCTGACTTATTACTAGATCATGGAATCGACGTTTAAGACAATCAAGGTTTTAAAGGTAAAGAAAAGCCAAGCTTTACCGGCGTCGTGATTTGCATTGAAACTTACGGTATTAACTGTGTCGCCAAATACGCAATATCTTGGAGCCTTCAGCCCAACAACTGCCGCGGCGCAAGGACCTGGAAGGTAGATAGATAGGCCATGACAAAATGTAACGTGTAAGTCATTATTTTATAACTTAAGCAGTTTATTGGAACTTTCCCTACTCTTCCTACCCTCTATTTAAAAATGGAAATATACTGGTTCCTGGATTTGGAAAGAAACAAGATATGTGGTTGTGAAAAATAAAAATCACAAAAATCGTTGTGCTTAATCGACTGCTTAAGACTTAAGCCTATAACCGAACTTCCCTGTGATATCTAGCATATTGTTCATTATTTGAGATTGTGGCCTGTATTTTTGAAAATGAAGACTGTGATACACACTCTGATATTTTTCAACTTAAAGTTCAATATTTAATTGCATACCCACATGAAGTCCACTTTGAACAAATATTTTTCTCTGCTCCTGTATTTGAGGAAGTTTGTATCCATTGCAAGCTTTATGGATATCCTGTGACACCGCTGCGACATCGTGCAAGTGGTGGTGTTGACACCTAAGATTAGAGATGACAAAACAGAACGTCTCGCACCAAAATTGCTTAAACGTTTTGTTCGATTTTTTCGTCTCATCCAGATCTTCCTAAACGACATACTTCACAGTACCGTTTTAGTGATGTTAGATGACCGCAGCGAAAGCATGCACCTACAAGCAGCTTAGCAAAATTAGCACAATCAGGAACAAACTGTTAGACAGCAGGGTAGCTAATAAAAGGTACTCAGCAGAAACCAGTGTGAAATTGTAAAATTCTTAAAGGCTTAGCACACCAATTTCTGTCTTTCTCAGGATAAGTTTAGGGCATTTCCTTTTTCTATACTTTCTGTAGCATCTGAGTCCTGCGAAACAGCATGAATTTGTTTCTTACAAATGTTAGTGCTTTTTCCGTACAGGGTCATCAACTTAAGATTTCATCTGTTGTTAAGATACGGTTACTTTACTGCACAGCTAATATTACTCAAATACCTGTCCGGTACTCCTCCAGCTACCATGTATGTGTTTCCAATGGTCTCAACTTTATAAACATTGTAACGATCAATTATTGAATCAAATAAAGAGAAAACGTCATTCAAGAAGCTGGTTATCTGAAGGCAAAATACTGAGAACATAAATAGACAAAAACTTCCGTATTCCACAAAGTATATTGCAACATTGTACAAAGATAAAGCTGTTTCATTTACTGCACAAAAATTTAAAGCAAAACTTAAACTGAGCACTCGTAAATCTATAGCTGCATCGACACCAATTTGCGGTTTCGTGTAAACAGAATATGTTTGAATAAACAAGTGTGCTGCAGAAAGACTAATTCTACTCTTCACAAGTGGTTTGATTGCAAGACCAAAGCCACGCAGGTAATCCCAATAAATCGCTAACCTCCGCTGCACTTGAACTGGCTGCAAAGCTTTTGAAATCTGTTATTTCGCTAAAAAGTAGGGAAACTGATTCGAATAGTTCAGGCTCGTAGCTCCCAGTCTGTCTCATTGTTTTGGCTACTTGGGCCGGCATCATTCTTAGAAGAAGTTGGTTAGACCAATTTCGTTCCTTTGAGAGTAAGGCATCTTGACTCTGAAATGTTTAACGTTAAGTGAAAATCTGGTACATATGGTCAGTGTTTGCTGTGACTAAATGTTAAAGGGTTCTGTCGATTAATAAAGAATCTTGTTCAAAGTTAAAGCAACCTGGTTACGTACATAGAATGATGGACTACTCCCTATCATCGGCTAATGCGAAGGTACGGTGGGCCTCCCGACTGGACAATGTACAAGTTTCGGGACAAGGAGTAAGGGAAAAATGAGCAAGCGGTACAAAACTGGCCGGGGATAAATTAGTTTGTGTGGCACTAACATTTTTAAAAATTTTTGGCTTCATCGGAATGTTCCAGTTAAAAAAGTTAATATTTCATGAAAATCGATCATAAGCTTGATTTTTCTGAAACTTGAAGTTTTTTTGCAAATTTTGAGAAAACTGCTGATTTCAAAAAATTAGTACTTATTTTTCGCGAATTTTGGTTTACGTTTTCTTGAGATATAAGCCCTTAAAATTTTCTTGGGCACGCCTCCATAGGTACCCTACGTTAATGTATGCTCCCCACTCTGGGGATTACAGCTAAGTTTAAAGGAAAACCTGAAAACCAGATACCAACGCTCACATATCTTTTACATTAATAGTTATTTCACTGCATGCTGGTGCTGCCGGCTATTTATTTATATTTGTTTTTCCATAACTTTGCTTGAAGTACGTTTACGGGAATTTATTTGAGTACCGATCAAGGCTCTGCTATTCCACTTCATACATACTTCAGCTTATTCAGAAGCCAAAGCTTTTACTTTCTGACTCAAAGCATTGCTAGTTTAACCAACCATTTAGCTGCTGGGCCTTGAAATAGTTTGTAGCACTGTTTAAAAGGCATCTGCTATTGCACTGTAAACAGTTTTAGCAGTTTAGTTCTATATACTTTAGCCTGGTTTCGTAGGGTAGACATAGATTAGTGTAAGGTGTCGCCCTGTAAACTGATGTTAGAATGATGCTATCAGGAAATCCGAGAGGAAATTCTCCGAGCTTTGAAGTCATTAAAAGCGGCAGGACCAAGCCTGTGCCAAGCTGCGCAGATATTTAATAAAAACACAAACTTGCCTCTAATATTTTCCAGTAAGCCACTGCTTTAGTTGACAAACTGCTGTTTAAATAAAGAAAATATAGTAGAAGTGGTGGTATGACCAGTACCAGAAACGATGAACAAATGGCAGTTATTATAAAAGATTCAATTAAACTTTTTGATTTGGTGTTAAAGGCTTGCTCTATCTCCTGGACCATTTGCCGGCGAAAACCTGTAACAAAATTTGTCACAATTACTATTCTACCACGAAGATTACCACTGATTTACATAGCAACTGAGTCAAGAAAGCAAGCACAAATGCCGTGATAAAATCAAACCAACCTGTCAAAACATCCATATATGATGTGATATTTCTGTACCCATCAATGGCCAGTTGCGCACTAGGAGTGGTGCCATTTCGTGAGTAAATCGTGTCCAGTAATCGTAGTGAAGATTGAAAAGTAGCTGTTGAGCGAAACTTCGCAAAGCTGGCTGTAACTGTGTCAGAAAATTGTCTTATTGATCCTGGTATTAAAATCCTTCCACTGCCTCGTGCTTCTGCAAAAACGTTTAAACATGTTAGTTTCCGCGAGAAATGCCGAAGATTTGGCCAAAATTTATCCACATGTCCGTGAATATTCGACACAAGTTTTCTTATTGCAAAACACTGTTTGGAAATATGCACAGATTCGAGACCTTCTAAAAAATTTTCACACAAACGAAAGTTACACTTATATATTTACTTAGTTAGTTTAAGTTTGTATGTAGTTTCTGGAAGTAAAACATAAGTTTGAAACCATTCTTAGCAGTTTCGGGAAAATTGGCTAAAAATAAGAACCCAACTTTTGCTTTTCAGATACAAATTGCTAAGTTTGTTTCTTTCTTAAGTTTGGCTTTCTTAAGTTTCAAAAAGCTGTATTTACTACTCGTAGAGTCGGACACATGAAAGAGTAACATCCAGTTTTTTTGCTTTAGATGATTCAGTTATTCCTTGTAAGCGTTGCAAATTGCTTTTGTTACTGCTGGTTTATGTTAAGAGTGTTTAAACCATATTATTATGATCGTGAACATGTAATCATCATGATTATGCACATGTACAGGAGAGAAAATGGGGGTGATCCAGCAGCCTAGGGTCGCCTAAAAACCGATGTTTCCTGTTCAAAAAACCGGTAAAGTCCGAGTTATGGGGGTGGTGAGCGATCCCTCTAGGAATATGATCTCCAGATTTGGGGAGCGAAAGCCCCCGACCCTGACACACCCGACCACAATGACTCTTATATGCTTCCAAGCATTTTCGTCAGAAAACTGTTCACCTGCTGCTCGATGAAATTGATGATCAGTCAGACCTCCTTTACTGAAATAAAGGGCGCCCAGTGCCCCAAGACTACCTGCAGCAAAGAAAAAACGTACCTATATTATTTCAGTTAAATGCTTAGTCTCGTAGATGCACTTGTCCTAATCAAGAGTACATAAAGTATAAAGGTATGACAAGCGTCACACTCTATACAGTGGGAGCCAAGACTATGTGTGCGCGCAGATTCGTCTTCCATAAATTGACCCTGTCACACCGCCTCTATATGGGTAGGGTGTCCAAACGGAGAATGCTCACTTCTTTTCATCGTTTAAGTTAGCAGGGACCCAATTTTGGTAGGGAGACTAAGTTGGCATGTTTAGCACATGGATGTACAAACTATACTAAGCGAGTGAGCGACCCCCGTTTGTAATTAACGTGTAGTGGTTATGTGAGAGGGGGCTAATTTGCAAGATGTCAGTCCGTTGCGCGCAGTCCACCTTTTGCTTTGATAACAGAGATCACGCTACGTATCATACCTTTATAATTATGACATTAGCAACTGATTTATCGCTGATGTAGTGCAAATTACTTGGTTAAAGTATTTTCCTGCCTGTTAGTGAAATAAACATGTTGCTTGCACAGTGGTATAAATACCGGTTCAATGAATACATATTCTCATACCGTAGGTATCTTCTCCATACATCATAGCATCATGTGAAAGCAGGAGCCTCCAAACATTTTCATTTGATCGACCTTTCACATCGAAAATATTTCCAATAGCCTTTGGTACTTCTTCAAACCAGCTACAGCAAGTTTAAATGATAAAGCAAATGAATATTTCCTGCAAGATGTACAATTTGGATATACAGTTCTCACAATTCAGACAAACATGAAAATTTTCGCCATACAAAGGTTGATAATGATGATTTTAGCTCTACATTTTAGCATTACTAAAAGAGAACAGTGACAAAAGCATTAGCCCTCGAAAATATTTATTGCTTTCTTTGAATATTGCCAAAATGAAGTGTATCAAAAACTTAGGCACCTTTGAGCTTCATCACAGGTTACATTTGCCTGGACAACCTGCTGGCGAAATGCTGCAATCTCCCGTTTCAACTTTTGATCAACATATTCCATTATTGCACTTGGTAGATCAAACCGTGTCACTTTTTTTGCTTCTCTATCTGTTCTATCCTGCATTCCAGTGTAAAACGCTGCTAGCTTCAGTTTAGCACTCCTAAAAGTCATAAAGATAAATTAAACTTGCTTACGTTTATATTACAACGTTTATAATTTGTGCTCTCTAGTTCTCTCTCTAATTTAGTTTTTAGATTTTAAAAAACGTACCTGATTCAATCCATGGAATCTATACGATCATAATCCTTTCATAACATCTAACTTTTATCAGGACTACTAATCGTATATATAAATATTTCTAAGTTTACCTATTATGAATTGGATGAACACGGCTGCTAAAACTGGTCGATACAGAACATTATAAAAATCAATAAATAAAAAACTAAACGAGGAAAAATACATACGCTGAATGATGTTTTTCTAAATAAAGGCAAGTTGCAGCCATTTCTTCACTTGTGGCTGACAGTAAATTACCGAGATAAGCTCTCGATTGCAGATTATGCAATACCGTCTTCACAATCAGAATGGAATGAGTTTCCATAAAACTCATGTATCCCAATACAGATCCGGGAACGGCTATCATAAGAACAATTACAACCAACTGGATGGCCTTTGCTGCAGCAGTTTGAAATTTAACTGGATATGAGTCAACTAATTTCAGCGAACCTGCGCTTATTGATCGAGACTTCATTATGAATAATGCCTGGGTATTCGCTAAACAATTTAACTATGAAGAATGATTAGTGTCCCTGTCTATCTTTTCATATCGACAACAATACAAAACCATGCAAATGAAGCAATTTTCAGGCATGGTTTGCCCAAATCTTTGATATATAATAACAGATAGAAAATGTTACCGCTGCACATGGACAGTGGCGTGCAATGCGCACTCCGATAAGAAAACTTTGGGAGGGTGGTAGTTGAGACACACAACACGTCGAATCGCTCTACCAACTGAGCCAACCTGACAAAATTGAATCACAAAATTATGCTGATTGTAACATCCATACATCCGGTGAGAAGCAATCATAGGAGAGAAGTTACGAAAAAGGTTAAATGAAATGTTGCGCAGAAACGAAAATCGCGTCTAGGACTTTATTAACATAAATTCTAATAATAAAATTATCATGAGATTTCGACTGAAGAGTCGTATGATCTTCTTTTTCCTCAAACTGGTTCAATTTTAGTTGAGAACATGAGATAAAAATGAATGCATATCACCTGTTTCTGAAGGCCAGCTTGAACGAATATAGCTTTTATAATAAAGAGAAATGTTTTAATGTATCTGGATACGCCTCCACAATATTTTAGTTGATTTGCAGTTACCGGAGAAATTTGAACAGATTGATTCCAAAGTTTGGGAATTCCAATGTCTATTTGAGGGCAAAGTACGAAGAAACCGAATTCAGCGAGATTTGTCAAGAAAATTGGGAGCATTTGGCCTTTTTCAAAAGACAAAATGTGAGCAAGGTTGTTTATCATACAGCTTCACACATTCAGACACAACTACCGTTTGGAATCAGAATTTGACAAGTCGACGGAGGACTAACTCCCAATTAGTGTAAACTGACCTTGTACACAGCAGTTGTCATCACTTGGAATGACTAATCATTAATTGACTAATGGGCGATCAGTTTTTCAAAGGTGAAAACCTAAATCAAGACAGACTTGTCTGCTAAAGGCACATTTTCTAATTAGAAAGAGTCAAGTCTTTCATTGCACGGCCTAATTTGATTGTAGCTGGGAAAGCAAGCTAATTCCTTCGTGGTATTTACAAAATTATTCTTGTTTACAAATTATTCTGCTTATTTGCAAAATTTATAAAATTAAACAGGCACTACACTACTATCTGCAAAATAGAGTCAAAATTATTCCATATACGTATTTTAAACTTCTGGAGTATTAAATAAAAGGATAGACGCCAAACCGATAGACTGGACGGAAATACAATAAATTCGAAACCGACATTGACCAGAAGCCTTCTTTTGAGAAATATTTGACTAAACTAATTTTAGATGCATTTTTGTTTTGTTGAATTAAAAATTAATACTCGCAATTAATTACCTATAGAGTCTCACAAAATACGTACCGTTTAGATAGAACGGCTAATGGGTGTGGATGATCAGAACATTGATTATATTAGACCTGATCCTGAATAAATCGTACTGTAGTAATACTAAGTCAAATTAAAACAGTAAGACGAAATCCTACTACCGTATTGTTGGTTTTTCTAAAATGAAAATTAATCTACTTTTTAAATATATCGTTATTATGCAGAACAAATTAGTACACACATTAGAAACCGGGACACCATGAAATCGTAAATGCAGTGGCTTGGACATGTTGCCCGAAAGGAGCGTATGTGTCCAACAAGCCTGTGCTTATTCTGTGCTATCCTACCATGACCAAATTAACATATGATATCCTTTTCTACTTTCTCTCTAACTATTTTCATTTTGGTTCAAGGTGTACTAAGTTTCTGTAGTATTGGCTTTTGACTTGGGGGCTCAGTTTATTTCACTTTATTTGTATCTTCACCTAACTTCCGGTACTTCAATTTCTTGGTACGGTTGTTCGTTGCATATGTACATTGCGTTAAGCATTAACGGCTTGCTAAAAACACTTTTTTCAGTGCAATGAAGATTTAAGTTTAAGTTTAAGATTATGATTCTGTATTATGATGAATTGATTATTGAGAATGTTTATTGCATAGAGTTAGAACACAAGACACCCAAACGACAAATTCTATTAAGAAACCTATACCCTTTAGTTGTAAGGTCCAAAATCTAAACGCGCATTATGCGTCTATCAAAACATTTTGAGTCACCATTATAGCAAGATTCCGTGTAACCAACGTAGCGGGGATTAAACACAAAATCATTCCATGAAAATGAGCTGACTTGGTTAGAAACTTGCTGTCCAGTTTTTGTTAAAAAATGGTTTGCAGGAGAATTTGCTGATTTACTTGGAAACTAGTCAACCGAGAAATAAAGTTAAAATGTCTACGTTCTAAACATGCAAACATCTTACAGAAGGGCTCTCTAGTGGTTGGAAATAAAGTTGTGCCGTTTTAAGAAATTATGTTCAAGAGGGTATGCCGCTGTAGAGATTTGACTGAGTTATCTCGGAATAAATTAAAGATTGCAAATTCTAGAGTGTGTGTATGTCCGACATAGCTCATCCGATTACCTAAGCAACTACTACAAAACGGGAAAAAGGTTTCAGCAATAAAAACATTCAAAAACATCAATTTCTAGCATAAATTTCTAGCATAAACTCGTCACCGAAGCAAAAGACAAACCTTTCCTAAACTCCCCAAAGGAGTGGAAAATCATCCATAAACCGAAGAGGCACGAAATTAATAATGCCGCTGGAAAATATCCGCACTTAAGGGGGGGGGGGGGCTACGAACGAGTTGGCACGACATCGTCGGAGAGACCTACTTTATCCAATATATTAAATTAAAAAAGTTTAGGGTGGGCAACAATATATCTCATATACACCGTTTTTGGCAGGACGCCAAAGTACAAATTTTAGTTCGAAAATTGGGATTTTTCAAAAAGGTTTTTTCAGCTCTGGTGGATTAACGGTTTGACCAATTCTTAAACTAAAAATGTTAACTATTACTCGTGCTGAATATTAAAAGTATTCCGGCTTTCGAGCGTTGCTTACTTCTTCAGCTATAACAGCTCAAAGTTTGAAATTTGGCAGTTGCAAAGTGACGATGCGCCGTTTTCGATCTAATAAAATTGACAGCCCCTAGCCTACCGCAGCATTTTACCGAATATTAGGCTCTAATATGGGCAAACTGTCTGTGAGTGCTCTAATATGGGCAAACTGTCTGTGAGTTTCAAGGGTTTTGGTTTTCTGGTTAGTGTGCTAGCAAACGTTTTGTTAGAAAATAACCCTTATTTTTAGGCCTGAAAAGCTAGCTAAGCGCAGTAAAAATGGGGTCAAAAAATTTTTTGTCTCAGATTTTGCCGAAAAGGTGTATATAGGGGTTATTTGACCCGCTGAATCCGAATATAAAATCCTTTTTTCGATATGACGATTCCTTCGTTCAGTATGCGCTTACAATTGTCTTAGAGCTTTTTGGAGCGATCGCTATCCATACTTTGAGAAATCAATCTAGCATTTCTAAACATTGTAGCGAGGTTTAGTGACATAGCGTTCGGCACATCTTGGTACACTCACTGGCCTGTAATGTGCACAGTTTCAGCCGATTCTGCCACAGTACGTTGGAGTAATTGGCTTACATCTTCGAAATGGCACCAAATAACAGCGACAATATCGATAATATAATCCAGCACTGCGAACGCAGGGATTAACGAAATCACGTCATTTATACCACTGTTAAGACAGATACTTGGAGTATTAATTGCAGCAAAGTTTGGCTCATTTGGTAAACCACAGCTCATTAGAAGTTAGTTAACCTCCAGCCGTACAGGCCTACAACACCCAATTTTTTGCACTTTGATCGCGTAGCACAGAAAAGTAGGCAATGGTCTAGATATTATTTTACACGATATCAAAGCACTATATGTCAGAACTAATTCCTGAAAATGTTGGTACCGTGCCTTGCACATAGCGACCAGGGCGAGGCCAAGTTTGTGTACGTTTTATGTCGAGTTTTGGACCGATAACACCAACTTCTGATGGCTCCACAGGACTCTACGCTGCATGGAATGCTTTCAAACTTTAAACTATTTTACACTAAACCTAATACTATTATGTGGCAAAAGACTAGCTATCTTTTCCAACATGGAACTTTTAGTGAAATTCGTAGCCCCCCCTTAACGCGCAACCCCGACTTGCCCAACAACAAGACTAAGATGAAAATTTGTCTGCACGCCATTTATACTGTTCATGTAGCTAGTCAAGCCAAGAACTGTACACAAAACTGTCAATTAACACAAAATCAACATCAATCAACAAAATTAATTTGAATAGAAATCGAAAGAAATAACGAATATTTTCACACCGATCTATCGGGCCCGGGACGGCCCGGTGCATGCAATACAAGCCTGATCCGGAGCCCGAGATCCGCTTCCACCAGAGTTGGAATCTTGCTGGCAATAATAACTGCGCCGATATTTCCACGAAAGCCTTCTGACTCGGTAGGAATCCCGCCGCCTGGGCTAAAGCTCTGAAATTTTTCTGGAATTCAGCTCATAAGTTTTTCACAGGTCGCATCCGCGGAATCTTGCTATAGTGGTGTACTCAGAATCTTTTGATAGACGCATTACTGCCTGTATGGCTCAGCATTTAATTATGCAGCAATCATGTCTGCTATCGATCAGTTACGTACTCTTGGGAATACTTTGAAAATTATAAAAACGCAAGACGCATTTAGACGTGTTAGTTAAGTCTCCTCGTCGTTTTCCTCCGTTTTCGACTGCTTTGCAAAGGGACCTGTTTTGAACACCTTCAGTACATATGTCAGCAAAATACATCTGCTTCGAAGGGCGTTATCAGAAAGCCAGTGTGGTGCGTTAGCATCTTTGTACTCCTAAACGAACGGTAAACTAACTAATTAGCCTGTTATGTTTGTTAAGTTTAGTATGACACTGATTCACGCTAATTGCACAGATCCTAGATGACTGCTGGAAAAGGTTTGCGATTACTTTATTATGACCGTTATACAGTTGTCAGGTACGTTGTCAGATGTTGACTGAAAACGCTATAATTGTCTTATGGAACAATGCTTGAGCAATAACCGGGTTAAGCGACTGTTAGGTAGCCGGGGTTAGCAACCGTGCTTACGTGCACTTTGATTTAAGCAGGCAAAAACTTATTAATTCAGACGAGTAGTAGATGGCAAGCCAAAGATTTATGAAAGTGATATTTTTATTAAGTTGAAGGCAATGACGTTTTTCGAACTATATATTTCAATGTCTTGTTAAAACGCTTTGAATTTTTAATGCCTTTGAGATGCACTTTAGGTATCAAGTCTAAACAAGGAGCTTGAACGCTGTTTTCCGAATCTGCTTAATAAAGCTAAGCTGGTATTGCAGTAGTAGTTTTCCAAAATTTGTTTGTTAAACATCTGAAAGCAGTGGAATTCTTTCTGGAAGTTTTCAGCAACTAGGCTTGCGTGAGATAAGCTAGTTTAAACGTACATAATACATACAAAGTATCACTCTGTTACTTTGATGATAATTACCAAGTTGTCACTAATTATCTCAACACGCTAATTAGCTGTATCCTAGATAGATGTAGAACGAATGTATGCTTCGGTTTGGTTATGACTATTAGATAACATTCTAGAACATGACAATAACATCGTTGAATCGACAAAAAATTAAAGTAATTAAATAATTAAATAATAAAATTATTAAGAAAATTATGAAAACAAAATGATTAAAAACCATTAACGAAGTAGTTTACACGGAGGTGTCGTTACAATACTGATGCAAATGGTGCTGATTTAGAGTAGCTGATGCAAAAGCGGGATTTGTTAAAATTAGCTTTCAATTCCTTTTTAGCTGATTTAATAAATGCTAATGACAGTTTATCTTTAAATTATGTGCCCTTCGTAATCATAAGATTGTAAACTTGTAATCTTTCTTTTGAGGCAGACCCAAGCTCCCAAGGTGTTTTATCCGTTCTGCTTTGCGCAAGCGGTGCAGCAGTAATAAGCTTTGGACTATATCTCCCTGAAACTACTGGTATTATACGTATACGATCGCATCACTGATACTTGGGTTCATTCCTTGGTGCAACTTGCATGCTAGATAAACGAGATTTTAAAGTAGAAACGGTTTTTTACATTCAAAGCAAAAAACAACTTATTCTGTATTTTAATAATGATTCTAAAGTAATTAGTTGTAATACTTTTAGCCGAAATAAATAGAATTTATCTGGAAACAATTTCGCTATTCTCGAACAAAACCTTGTATGCATAAGGAATACTGGTTTCATACTGTTTTTGTACAATTTTATTAACCTTACCCTGAGCTTAGTCTCTTAATGAGTGCTGCTCATTAATTGTTCTTATTTTGATTGATTTAAATTTTTATTTTAACCCGCACCCATTGGCGATCTAGGCCTAGGCTCCTCCAATTGAGCCTAGGCACAAAAAACCCAACCTTCAGGTAGTGGCATCCTTTTGAAGAGTGCTTTTGTGGTCATTTTTTTAAAACGCTATAACTTTCGTAAGTTTGGGAGTTGGAAAAAGATTTATACATAGTTTTACTGTCCATAATTTGGACATTCACATGAGCTTACGGAGCTTGTAACATTAGCAAAAAATTAGTAAAAATGTTCTGACATAACGACTAAATATAGACCAAAAATCTTGAACATAGAATTCTCAAAACTGTCGAATCAGCCAAAGGTTCTTTTTGTGCCATAATATGACGGATATATGGGCCGAGGGACGTTTTTTGGATTTGGCTCTGCAGGTCTCAACGGATGTGAAAAGCGGCCAAATGCACGGTAAAACGAAATTTCGCAACTTCGCGTTGAGTTTTCTTGCTACTCGACACGTTTAAGCCCAAACCAAGAAAAACGTCCCTCCGCAGAAGTACGAAATTTCACTCTACCGAGCATCTCTAGAATCTGTCGAGTAGATTTTGAGAAATCCATGTTTAAAACAAAATAACAGCAGTTTTGCCAAAATTGTTTTCCCCCAAATCTCTAGCTTAAAGTGATTTCCTGATTTCCTCAAAAATCACCATTTTTGACCCTCAAAATGGTTTTTGGTTATACTGATTTAATCACTGGAAATAGCGCAAAAGCTGTAAAAGAACAATGTTCATTTTATGTCCTCTTTCCAGCCATTACAGCCAATACGGCGTTTGGTCTATCTATTGGGTGCCGAAAGGTCAAAAACCAAAACTTTCTTATCTTTTGACCTAAAAATACGTGACTGGTCCCAGATTGTTAAAGAGCACGGAAATAGGGTATTTCGTAAGTTTTGGTTATTTACGTGAAGGATGATACCCGTATGCGTCAAAAATACCTGAAAGAAAACTATTTTTAATTTAGTTATGAAACTTCCGAGGTTCACTATAATCAATGATGTCTCGTGGTGAATATCACCATTAGTTAGTACGCAATATATGTATTGTAAGTATGTAACTCCAGAGGCTTCCTGAAGCTTCAAGTTAGCTTTTCGGCAGCAACCAGTACGTTTTCATGAATCCTTTGCCCTGAAATGTGTGAACTCTAGCGAATGAAAGTGAATTCTACTTCGGTCGCTATGCGTGGAAGCTGAATCTCAAAGCAAACACAAATATATGTTACGTGCAATATTGAAAAGCGCGCAATTTTGAAATCGCACGATGTTTTCGTGCAATTTTGAAATTGCATGGTTTTATCGTGCAATTTCAAAATTGCACGGAAACTACCGTGCAATTTTGAAATTACATGGAGTTTCCGTGCAATTTTAAAATTGCACGTGCGAAACCGTGAAATTTTGAAATACAAAATTTCAAGCCTCTGGTTTTAATTTGTTTGTATAAATGATATTAACTCTCAACACAAAAATTTGCACCATTTGTGCATTTAGCAAATTAATTCACGTTAGCAAGTTTTAAACTTTTGGTTAAAAGTAGAGTATGTGTTCCTGCTATAAAAATAAATAAATAATTACAATAAAAATCAACATCAATATTAAAATCCGAATCGTAGTATGTAAAACACTAATGTTAAGTATGATAATTTGAATTTGTATATATGCTTTCTGATTTAAACTAAAATGACTAATAAATCATATTCGAATCTTTGATAAATTATTTTCAAAAACTTGTAACAGGTTTCACACATGTAAGTCCAGAGTTGGAAGTGGACATTTAAAATTTGACCAAAATGGTTCCAAAAGTTTTGGGGGACTTGTTAATTTTTCAAAACCGGACAAAATCTTCAATGGTTTTAAAACGTTGGTTAATTTTATTAAGAAATTTGATCAGAAAAGAAACTGCAAATTCTGGCGAATTAATGAAATTTTAGTGTAAAAGCTTCATACAGAACGAATTATATACCGAAAGATTCTCATTATATACTTGTAAACTTTAACTATGATGAAAATATTTCTTATTTTGGTAAGACTCAACTACCACGAACAATGAACAAATTAACAATTTATAATGAAAAGCTAAAAACTGGAAGACACAACAATTGAATTCAATAAATCCACAAATGCTGCAAATTTTCTTTTTGAGAGCTATCATTTGTACAATTAAATTAACAAGAAACAGTTTGCTACAAACAGACCGTTCCAGCTTGTTAGAAACAGTACTAATTTACTAAATATCCTCTTGGCATTTTTGATTCAAAGAAATTGTCACTGTTTCGCATGATTCTTTAAGTTAAAATGCAGTCAAGTTATTGCTATATCCTATCCCGAACAAAGACAATGCTAGAAACATATTGCTACCATAATGATTTAAAAAAGAATAAACCTGTCGCACGACACTATGCCAGTCGACGAAACATCAAGAACTATTGATACGAGTTAACTAGATTTATAACATTTTATTTAATCTTTGACCGTGTCGAGAACATATATTTTGCAGTACTCTTCACGTAGTCACACATTTTAATGCACGCAGCGGGAAGGTAGGAGTACACAAGAAGGTGCCCCTTTTTCGTACTAAATTAGTACTCTGAAAAATTCACTCAGGACGCCAAATTATAAACATTTTGACTTTGTCGGTGGCTTTTAATACTCAATAGTATATATACCTTTTTTGGCCAACAGATATGCCTATTCTCGCAGCACTGTAATATACTGTAAAAAACCATTTATAGTGTATGCTAAGAAAACTGCTCGCTTTTTGGCATATTTAGACCCTCCCCACAGACGCCTTGTCTCTTGTAATTTTGAGGGGCCCAAAGAGTCCCTCCCCAAACACCCTAAAGTGGGTCTGGTTGGAGGTACTCACACATGTTGCTAACTAAGGTATATATTATGAGCTATGGTCCGCCGAAGCAGAGATTGTCCAACTAATGCACTTTTGCTAATCCTAATGAACTCCTGAAGAACATTTTTAAGTTCATTCAAACTAACACTAACAGTTTTAAATACGGATTCCATATTCGGTTCAGATTTCAGCACAAGAAAGGATCCATTTAAGCAACTTTTTAGTGAAATGAAAGACAAAATGCTTTTGACCTCATTTTGGCAGTATTCACGTAGCTATTCACGCCTAAACATTAAGAATAATTTGTAATAAAAAGTGAGCTGCATAGCACATCAGCACAGTTTTTTGGCAAAAATATAGATCATTTGACCACTCTGCCAAAAGTTCGCACACTCCAATTTTAATTTGCCGTAGTCTTAAAAAACATTGGACCACCAAAGTGAAAGTAGTGACATTTCCATTATATATAGGTTTATTCTGCATTTTCAAAAACTCCTTTATTTTTTCTGGAATGCTGCCGCCTCCGAACCCCCTCCACAGGTTTAACGTTCTGCTGAACAATCGCTTGCTTAATTTAACTTCTTTGAAATAAAGTAGCAATAATTTATGTTGTATATACTTCCAGAATTTTATATTAAGATGCAGTTTAAGTTTGAACTTGGTCTTGTTTGGCGACTTTGGTGAGCTTGTCCTCAGGTGCTTTGCAACTTTCCGAGATGCCCAAGCCCAGATACGCAAAACTTAGTTATAGATTTCAGCAAAATTAGTTTGGGCTTCGCAAACATTGACCAAAACCTTTGCTTGGAGATTGTTTTGCATGTAGTGCAGCAGTTATATGACTATAACAGCTTTGAACTAAAATTCTTAATGTATATAATTGTAGTTTTCAGTCTCAAACTTTATATAGCTATGTTCAACGCAAACAAAGATACGAACTTTAATTACGACGTATATAGTTATACCTTTGCGACATTGGGCAAAGTTTCAAAAATAGAACTATATGCCCAGCTGCTCAGAAATATAGGAAAACCTTTTCAGTGCTTCAGGTTCATGGCTGAAAGTTGGCTATCCTGGCAGCAATTTCACATGGTTTCTATTCTTTATTTCTCATTGTCACTATAGGTACTTCAATTTGGAAGCGAGTTTTAGAGATTTGCAGAATTGTTTGATTGAAAGTGTTTTGGGGAAGCTTTGCCATTTTTTAATAAAAAGCATCGAGGCTGTGCCGTGGACATTGTATATTTTGCACCCGCATGTCTGCCCAGCAAAACTAGTCAGTTTTGGGCGTTTTTACGAACACTAGTAATTTTAATTGGACAATTGCTGCGAAACTCTAAATTTTGAGAATAAAAATATCTTTTAAAGTGAAGAACTATCATATCTTTGAGTTTAACAGTACCTATCCAGCAAAATCTTGTGAAATCTGATAAGCGTTCAGTGCAATCTGCCCGCGGCCCGGCCCGCCAGGGCCAGAGGATATCATAGCATCCTGGAGTATTTTAGTGGGGAGCGGGGGGCGCCCCGAATGTTTTGGTTCCCACCACCACATTTTAGGGCTTCCTTCCAACCGCTATAGAGTGCCAGATATGCCAAATTTTAAGTATTTTTGGTAAAAATTTTCAGAAATTTACCGGCTTCACCGGAATTTTTTGGTCTAAAAGTGTCTATTTTGGTACTCAAGCTCCATTTTTGAGCATTTTGTAGCAGTATATGTTCAAAACAGCCTATTTTACTGCATTTTTTAAATTTTAGGGCTCTTTAGATCCCCCACTTTATGAGCCCCCCCCCGCGACTTCCCCCCCCCCTTACTTTCTTCTCCTAGAAAAAGTCCAGGCATCTGAAAATTATACATTTATCCAATTCTATAACATCCGAACTCGTTTTTAAAAATTAAAAACTTTTAAATTTTTCGGCAACAACATGCGGAATATCAGAATACGTTCTTACAACTCGGTCTTTATTTGATGAAGAAAAGAACAGGTTATAATATTACAACAACTCGCTAGTGAATTTAGAAATCTCAAGTTTGTCAACACATATGCTATCCATCACTGCGTGATGTTGTATTACACACAAACTATAGTCACACAACCCAAACTAACATAGCCTGTCGCGCCTGTGGGCGCGACAGGAAAAACAGAGGCTTGAAATTTTGTATTTCAATATTGCACGGTTTCGCCCGTGCAATTTTAAAATTGCACAGAAACTCCATGTAATATCAAAATTGCACGGTAGTTTCCATGCAATTCGAAAATTACATGATAAGACCATGCAATTTCAAAATTGCACGGAAACATCGTGCAATTTCAAAATTGCACGCTTTTCAATAGTGCGCGTAACATATCCATTAACGGAGTTGGTATTTTCCAGAAATCTGGTTAAAACAGAGCTAAAGAGGTCGCGTTCGTTGTCACCATATAGGCGGTCATTCTTGGGTGTCTTCAGCAGGACCTGATGTGTAGGTCGGGGTCTGATGTGTGTAGGTATAGGTTTTGCTTTGATTTCAGCTCAAACCAATTACAAGACCAGGGCAGATTACCGAGATGTCAGAATGCCCAACCTTCCCAGTTCTCACCAAGTCACACCAAGTCAATACAGTAGTGAACCCTGACGCCAAGACAAAATCATAGACAGCTCTTACTAAATAAAACTGACATAACCACTCTTGAGGAGGCCAAAGAGTAAACTAACTATGTTTTGTCCAAATGATTAAGGAATATGGCCTAATTCATTTGCATATTTATTGATCCATTTTCCCTTTCGAAAACAAAAACCTTAAATCTAGAGATTTACTGAACATAGCTACTCTTCGCATTAAAATGATTTATCCTCAGCCATACGAAACCTCTTCGTACACATCCAAATAAAAATGCGCAAGCATAGTGGTAGAAAAGGATTACCTTAATGTTGACAGAACCACGCGAAATGAATGTAAAATCTGTTATGTGCTTGAGACTATCGAAAACGGGAACGCTGACGTGACATTTTCCATCTATAATTAGAGAAACCCATCGTTAATGAACAGATAAAAGTGAAACAGAGTTTTCCTCTAAGTTTGTTAAAGAGTAGTAAAAAACCGGTTGGGATGAGGATATCCTCTGTGTTGCTATGTGCCTTTCACAGTTCCAGTGAACCACTAACCGAGTTGCTCTTTGGGCTATCTTATTGAGCTAAGAGTTTTAAATTACGGAAAATGATTTTTAGTATAGTTTACACGACTCAGCCCTTCAATTGGGAAGAATTGAGAGTAGCGGAAATGAAATGTCACATTGAAACTAGTTAATTTATCCAATATTTTGAAATCGAATAGAACTTACAATCGAACTAAATGTTTCATAACTTTGCCTTGACAATAACAAACTAACATCTAAACAAACAAGCTAAACTAGCTAAGGTTAAACAACCATTGTTAGTTACAATTTTTACCTGTGCTGGATGACTCCATTCTTGAAGCCTAGACAAGAAGAAGCCTATTGTAAAGCAGTATAAACTATTCCTTTATAATAAAATTCCAAATTTGTGTTGCTTTGGCTTTGTTCCCTGCTGGCTTTAAAGAATTTGTGAATTCATTCCAGCCTCTTTTTAAAATATGTGTTTATTCTAATCGAATCTAAATCGGTTTGGATTCATACTAGCCATGCCTTGGAATGATATTATTACCACCCTATGCCATTATGCCTATGTCTAAAACAATGTCTAAAACAAACAATTAGCCGTCCAATATGTTCGCATGTTTGCATGTTTATTTTTAAATGATTGCCATGTGGTTACTTACGGTATTGACAGTATCGCCAAAAATGCAGTATCGAGGCACCTTTATACCCACCACAGCTGCAGCGCAAGGACCTAAACCGTAAACTTTAAGAGTTGTTGATAATACTGGCAGTAAAATACAGCAAACAGAAAGATAACATGCACAAACTCAAATATTCTCATATGTAAGTGATCCTAATGCAAACTCGTTATTCTCCGACTTGAAGTATTTTTTCTTATCAATATTTGTTATTTGTTTATTTTTCTGGCTTAGACTAACCCCAGATGTTATTCTTATAAATCTTAGACTAGCCGGAGCTAAAACGTTTTCGATCTAAAGCTCTCACGATATATTGAACGAAAATAAGATATTAACGATTCACAAAGATGCTTTAAGATGCTTTAAGATTAAAGGAAAATAATACTAAATTTCTTGCCCATGTGAATCCCGCACCGAACATGGGCGTGTACGGTTTCCTCAGTATGTGACAGCTTGTATCCATTTGTGGACTTCAGTATGTCGAGTGACAGTCTGGCTATATCTTCCACATGACTGATGTGCTGCCTTGTAATGTTAAAACACAATGTTAGATTTGATAGCTAAGGAAGCTCCGAATTCCGTAAGAAAAGCCTGGTAAAAACAAGCTAAAAAACCTACGAAGCTTGTACATCTACAACGTGCAGATTGCAGAAATTTAGTTTCAGTTTTAGGGAATTGCTTTATGCTCGTGCTTTACAGATGACCTTTTGATAAGCAACGCAGGTATTCTGTGGCATGTGCCATTACGTTGAATGAAAGTAATAAAGTATACCCACGTTGGTTCAACTCGTTGGTTCACTATAAGTGTGCCCCTGTGTATTAGTTCTTGTTTTTGCTTCTGAATACACATTTGGTTATCAACTTAAATACTTTAAAACGATTGGTGACTGGTGTTTTCTACTCTTAAATCGATTCCAAAAACGTGTGCGCCTTCAAGTTGAAGCCATATTTTAATGGATGGGAAGAGCTTCAAACATTCGTAAACAAATACCTGTCTGGAATTCCACCAGCAACCATATAAGTATTAGCAATGGTCTCAACCTTGTACACGCTGTAGTGGTCAATAATGGAATCAAATAATGAGAAGATGTCGTTAAGGAAGCAGAAAATCTAAAGTCAAGTATCACTTAATAAATACCTTTGACATACTACTTATCTTTCTCAGCTACTAAAGGAATTTAGCAACTAGTGAGGGGCAGCGGATACTCTTTAGGCTTATACGTAACCTTAATTGTTTGTTGAAAAATGTGTTTTGAAAAAATATTTTCCATGCTATAACATATATAACAAATAAAATAAAATACCAAACGGCCTTTGGCCGAACGGCTGGCTCTGAAACAAACCCTGTTAATAAAAACTGAGAAAAATGTCCCACTTCTGATGTTGTTGATATAGCACAGATGTCACTGAAATTGGAAATTTCACTAAAGTGCAAAGAAACAGAATTGTAAATCTCTGGTTTGTAGTAGCCGTTCTTCTGCAAAAGTTTAGCTACCGATGATGGCATCATTCGGAGAAGCATATGATGAGACCGGTTTCGCTCTCTCTCCAATAAAGATTCTTGATACTAAATTAAATAGCTACAACTACAGTTGTAAAGTGAGAATTGTAGGATTAACATTTTTAAGCTGTCATTACTCCAACTGGCAACCAAGACGAACTATTAGTGTAGGCCTACCGAAAACAAGTACTGGGTCATAGTAGCTAGCTAGCACCGACTCCTCAACTTCTCAGGTGTCGACTTCATTTTTTAAAAAATATTTAACGCTGACAGCTTTAATTGCTAGATAAGTGAGCGCAAATCTTATATCTCAGTATCTCACGTTTTTACGTCGACGCCTCACACTAGCGCCAGTCAATCAGCAGCAGCAATAACACTGCTGGACTTAGGGTCAAAAATAACTGGATTAAACTAACAACCAGGTCGCTGTGAAAAATGAGAGACACTCAACAACACCTGATATCTGGATATTTGGAAGGCAGTATGGCACCTGCTCTGCTTCTGTTTCTTGTACTGCTTCACGTGTAATTTCTGAATTGTTATTGTATTGTTGTTGTGTTCCGAGGTGGATCAGCAAATGTTTTCATCTTTTTGTTTAACTCTATTTTTTCTCTAAATCACAAAAATATCTCTGTAACTTATATTTATTGAATGTCAGTTGTTTCTGTTAAAAATTACATCTGCTACATTAAAACCTAACAGAATACTAGCGTGTGTAAACCTAAAATTTTACAAAGATAGAAAATTTGCGAGCGTTTGCCTTGGCAGGTAAAGGTGTCAGCGTTAAATATATACTTGTTTGTTGCAAATGAAGTCGACACCTTACATGTTGAGCTGTCAGCGTTAGTTACTATTCCCAACTGTACCATACCTGAACGGGAGGTCATATTTCACTGACCCTTGTGGAAGCAAATTTGGGTACCCCTGTGAGAGCGATTTTTCTTAAGTGTACTTTTAAAGCGATTTTTAAGCGTTTTTTGTCGTTTTCTGATGAAAAACAGCGATTTTATAGCTAAAACAACGTTTTTCGGACGTTTTTTAGCAAAAAATTGTGATTTTCAATGAAAAACTCCGGCGAAGCCGGAAAATTTTTAGAAAATTTGGTCGTAAAACCTATTTTTTGGGCAATTTTCTTACCCCTTGTGGCCAATTTTCTTACCCCTTGTGGGGGCAATTTTGCGACCCCTTGTGGACGACTTCGCCGAGGGGGGGGAAATACCCCCCCCCCCCTTTCCCCCCCTTGTCCACCTGTGAACAGTACACAATAACTAGAGTGTGATAAGCGCCACGCTCTTAGTTGTTAGCTTTGCGACATGAGCTGCAGGATAACGGCTGAACCCCCACAAATTTGACCCATCACTTCAAATAAATTCGCACGCTAGGTTTGTAATAACACACTTTGGACTAAATGACTTGTTGTGTTTTCGAGCTTTAGAATGTAGGCAAATTTGCGAATTTTTCTGACGTGAAGGATCTAAGTTGTGGGGGGTCGGCCGTTATCGTGCAGATCATGTAGCAAGCCTAGCAACTAAGAGCGTGGTGCTTGCATTTAGTGCTTTTAGTTAAGTACTCTTGCTATTACCCAACCCAAGTACTGTTCTTGAATGCAGTAGTGTTTGTGAAAATATCAATATAATGCGTAATTTTTCATTGAAAAATTGTAGCGGCGACTACTTTTGATAAACAAAATTCAATGTTTGCCCTAATTTGTCTTTGCCATAATATTAATAATTTCTACAAAAAACAAATGCTCCAATGCATTGTCACCGTTTTTCAAAGAGACTGAGTCCGCTGTGTAAAAGGCGAGAGTAATACAACCATCGTTAAATTCCCTCATATTTGAAAATTTCAATATTGCAAGTTACAATGGCTTAATATTGTCCACTATTGACAATGCCGCTTAGGCATCTGTTTTCTTCTCTCAGTTACAATGATATCTTAGTAGGGAAACTACTTAAAGTAAATAATTACTTCCTAAGTAAGCAGAAACTTAGTTTGGAAGTTCGCTGTATCAATGATACAATGACTTAAGTACCTGCAATGATTCCCAATAGGCTATTGCTTTGGTTGATAGCCTGCTGTTAAAATAGATGAAGTATAGCAGAAGAGGCGGAATCACAAACAGCAGAAACGCGGAGCATAAACCAGTAGTAATGAAGCTTTGCATCAAGCCAGACTCCTTGCTATCGAAGATCTGTTGAATCTGTTGTACCATTTCTTGACGCATACCTGGACATGTATTACCACATCATTTATACCTTTACAGCGATTGCTTGAAAAAATACCTGCTTATATAATTGAAATTTGATACATCACTGCTTAAAAAGTCATATAATTACTTTGAACACGATTATTTGGCATGGACAGCTGCTGTAAATACTAAATTTGCCATTAATTCCGACTTGCCAAAAATTCCAAATTCGCGTAAATTCAGACAATGTCATGGGGATTTTAAAATATAGTTTTGAGCAGCAGCCGTTCTTCCTGTCCGATCCATCATATACTATTTAGGTATTCTCTTACGTCACAGTTTTTTGCTTTGCATGAGATAGTCCTATCGACTTGGGCCCCGCCACTAAGCTAACTTGTGGTTGCACATCAAAATTAAGTTCAGACATTCTGGGAATATGAACATGAAAGGATTGCAAAGAGACTACTGCTAACCTTCCATCCGACCCATGAATATAGTCAAATTTAGGTAAAACTCTGTTGCCATGCGAGGATTTGGCGAAGTACCATTGATTACGTAGAAAAGGTCCAAGTTTGACAATACTGCTCTGAACACAGGCTCCTGTCGAAACGCTACAAAGCTGGTTGAAGCTATTTCAGGAAAATCTCGAATTGCTTTTGGCATCAAAGTTTTCCCAGCTCCTCTGGATACTATAATTCAACACAAATGCATTTACGTTTAATGTGGAACAACGTAAGTCCTTTCCAGATGACATGTAATGCTTTTTGCTTTGTCTTTTGTGTTCTGTGCTCTGCGTTTTCTTGTGCTTAGGGAATAGAAAATAGTTCAAGATGAGAAAGCCAATGCAAAAGGCACACAACGTGGAAGCAAGTTTGGAGATAATTCAAAATTTGAGTATATCTAGCTAATTTAGGTGTATGAGCAAAGATTAAATCTGTTTTTAAAACGTAAAACAATTAAGTTTATTTCCATGTTTAAGATAAAGTAATTTTTGTAAATTAATTTAATGTTTGCATAAAAACTGCTTTTTCTTACGGTTGCAATTTACAATAATTAAATACCTATGCTTTGAAGTCTTAAACTTTTAAGTTTTAATTCGGCATTGTAGTGCTCATACTGTAGTGCTCATATGATAGTGTCGAAATGTCATAAAGTAGGACTTGTTTGGATTGGAGGCACTGAAAGCACACTTAAAAATTTTGATTTAGTACAACATTCTCAAAGCACATCATACGCACAAAAGCACAAACACAGAAAACCATCTTGATTTGGTTTTAAGTTTTTCCCCACGCAAAGCACCGGACTTTAGCCGTCATTTAATGAGCGGGCCGGGCCAGGCCGGACATATCATTTTGATTAGAAGGGTATGTCTTGTTTTTAGTTTCGGCAGGTTATATGGTTTAAATACTTTCTCTTTCAGAGTTATTGGCGTATGCACTTAGCTCGTTTGCGTTTATATAACGTAATCTTTAGCTAGAATTTGTACAATAGCATCTCAAATTTAGTTATTTATACAATTTGTTTTTAATATTTGGAAAGTATACCTCGTCCAAATTAATTGCAAGTTATATTTGAATCAACGAAATCAAATTCTTCACTAAAACCAAAACCTGAACCGCTGGCTGTTCTATCGCTCAAAATGAATATTAGCCAGGAGAAATCGTTTAAAAATGGAATCTGATATGAGGAATAAAATTCTATGCATTTTAAACCCTTATTTTTATTTTGGCTAGCGGCAAAAAATAGTGAAATCAGGCCCGGGCCAGGCCGGACCGGGCCTAACTTTTGAGCTTACGGGCTTGGCCGGGCCGCGTCTAAGTTGGACTGGGACGGAACTGGTCGGGCCGAGGTTGAAAATTCTTCAAACGGGCAGTGCCGGTTCGGTCCGTGCCGGGCCGGCCCTGAAAATTGAGGCCGGTGAAGGTCTCTACCTTCAGCTTCTTACCTGCTGACTGATGAAAATGATGATTGGAGAGATAACCTTTGCTGAAGAACATGGCACCCAGAGCTCCTAGGCACCCTAAATATTTCTGTGCATATACAGTAAAGCATAGATGTAAAGATGTAAAGCATAGGCAAACAAGTCAATATGAAACTAATAGTTTAGCTTGTGTAGTAGCGCCGATACTTTGCATCGTTATTGCTGTTCTGTGCTGAATATATTAGGAATATGTATTTTCGAAGAACAAGTGAAAGAAGGTTATCGAGGTTTATAAACTAAAGTGAAAAAATTTTTAAGAAATAAAACAAGAAATAGGTCTATGCTTGGCTATATCCAACGGTCTGACACATTTGATCACGCACCGTAGATATCCTGTCCAAACATCATAGTGTCCTGCGAGTTAAGGAGCATCCACACATCTTGTCTCACAGGCATATGCTTATCAATGGCCTCATTAATCCAATCTGACTGGTCCTCGTACCAGCTAAAAACAATAATGAAAGATCGAAATCGCGTAATATTCTGCTTAAATGCAATTAAGGCCTCAAAAGTTAACGCAAATAGTTGTGTGCCGTAGCCGTTGACCGATTTGGTTCTTGTTTTAGACTATTAGGGAAACTTCACAATTTGGGAATTGTAATCTATTAAGTCTTATAATCTAATTACTCACCTTTTAACCGCAACACCAGAGCTCAATTTCTAGGTAGTGGCTATGTATTATCCATTTTATTATTGCCGCTCAAAACTTTCCAAATGCTTCCATTCAAATCGCTCAAAACTCCAGTAAAAATTCAGTTTTGTAGTTTCTGAATCTTATTATAACTAACTTACCTTGTCTTTTACTGTTTCTTTAAGACCTACCTTTGTGCATGGTTGCAACTGATCATCTTGCCACCATCGTATTGCCGAAATTCTTTTAAATCTTGGGTCATATTAATTCGGATGTACTGTGATATTTCTTGTGGAAGGTCTTTGCTAATTGCAGTCCTGATTTGGTGATCTGTGCGCTTCTGCGCTTCTGTTCTGAACGCAGAGAAGTCGTCTTCAGATATATTTCTGTAATCGAAGCATTCCACATTAAGCAGTTGCTCAGTAGTCCTATGTGACAGCAATAATCACTAGCCATTATAATCAGAAACTTCCAAGCACTGCTATGCCAAAATTGATTTTATTCTGATCTATTCTGGTTAAACGGCACTAAGTGTTGCATGAGTGTTCTTTCTTGGATACCTTTTTCCTATACATCGAAACCTCTGGAAACTTAATAAGGTTTCCTTTTTGTTCTTCATTCTTTTCCCTTGGTACCACACCCCAGTTGCTTTCGCGAGGATGGACTCACTTCATGTTTCTCACTTAATGAAAATGTGATGTTAGCCATACCAAGCTTGTTTACTTCAAACCTTCACAGAAAATTATACTGTTTACTGCAGATTCCTTATATAGTTGATCCGATTTAACAGACGACAGTAATCTATATAAAATTAGCTAAATACTACAACCGTAAACTGCATTACATTTGGCTGTTTTTGTTGAGGATCACACACGCCGTCGTAACTTCTTCATGTATTGCACTTAACAGAGTGCTAAGTGACTCTCTTGCAAGTAGATTTTGCGTAACTGCTTTTACGTCCAAGTATGGCCCTATTTCCATGTAATAAATATGACCCAATACAATTGCAGGCACTGTTATCATCAGTATAATAGTTAATGATTGTGCCCATTTTGATGCAGGAATGGTGTCAAATGGCACATGCTGGAAATCTGACAGCTGCAAGGTAGCGACACTAGCTGCTCTTGAGTGCATTTTTGTGAATAAAAGGAGTTTAGATCAACTAGTAAAGCAAAAAAGCAAAATGAATACACCGACTAAAAACACAATGGTATGACCGTATGGACTGTTGACGTATTGACAAAATGTGGAATGGTCCATGCAAAACACATCGCCAGAGCAGCAAGCATCCGGCTTGGTTTTAACCGGTCGGACAGGTCTCATCCCCATCAAGCCGGCCAGTTTAACTGTTTAACAAATCTAGCTGCTGAATAAATTAATTTAAAAGCTTAAATATTTAACGAATAGGAGGAAAAGCATTTTATTAATTTTGTGGTTGAATTTATCTGTTTGAGGAAAAGTAAGGACAGAAGGGACACGGAGTCCCTGTAAAAGCAGGAAGCTGAAAAAAAGTTGAGTGCTTGTATAGAGATGCAACTGGTCAAGGATTCAAACTGCAAAATGTTGACATCTAGAGATTCATCAGCTGTCGCATAGCAGCAGACAAACAGGCAATTTGAAGTAAAATTCTCTTTCTTTCTACATGCCTACCTTTTGTTCCTAGTTCCTTGACTCATGTTTTGCTAAAATCCATTCGTTTCACTCTTCAGGGAATATTGCTTTCAGTTCTTTCTGTCATACATTTCAGGTGGGTTTGATTAATTTTAATTCAGTTTTTAATTGATGTTAAAGTTTTATTGTTTTACACATACAGTACAGCAATATATAAGTCAGCTCATTTTGGTCAGAGGTTTTTATGTAGGATCAAGCAAGAAGGACCACAAAAGAAATTGCAAAGCAAAAAATAAGTGCAGCATAAATCCAGCGATGTTTGTAATCAAGTAAGAAGTATCTTGGAATGTCTAAGGACGTCTACGGTGAATAACTTCTAACGTAAGATTTCTGACCGTATTTGTTATTATGGAAAAATTTGTTAAGAATGTTCGACTGGTCGCCACTAGCCAGGTTTGCGGCCCCCTTAATGTACGTAATGGTGATTCTCATAGTCTTTTATAACACTGTGGATATCTGGTACAGGCACATCAGTACTCTCCTCCGTCCTTCAAAAATAGTACAACTCGTTGCTGACACTATCCCTATCGCTAACACTGACAGGGATGAAAAACCTGATGCCTGCACCTGGAGGACACCATGCCGTGGTGAACCCCCCGCCTGGGCTCCATGGTTCCCTGTGGTCCCACAGTCGAGGGCAACGATAACTCTCTCATACCCGGCCCCTTGTGGTCCTTCTCCTATATCGAAGGCACTCTACGGACCCCCTTTGGTGCCCTTACTGTTCGGGTTTTTTGGCAGGAGGCCCTGGTAGCCCGGCATACTGAAACCTCTAGCTGCTTCTAGCCGGTGACGTCAAAACTAGTCCGGTATGGTATGGCCTTGTGCCATATGCTCCCGGAATGCCCGTACGAACTGTGTCCTGTGTACAGGCTGTAATCTCTGGGTCCACCTGAAACCCTGTTCCGGCCTTTTCTTTCCGGGAATATGACAAAATCTCCTGGAAATGCGAGAACTGCTGTTCCGTGCAGCAGTTCAACCAGCCCAACTCTGCCCTGCCCAACCCCCCCGGACCTGCGCCTGACAGGAACCCAAACGGTAACCCTCTGCCAGCAGCCCCCACCCTTTCTCCTCACCGGGTTCCGGTACATACGAACTGTGTCCCCAGAAGAACTGTGGCTCGCCACCAGACTAGAACTGTTGATGCTGCGTCCAGTGGCGCTCAATCGGCTAGTAATCCACCACCGCTAACTGCTCAGACCAAGATGCCCTCTACTTCCACCCAGCCAGGGCCTAATATGCGGAAGCTCAAAATCTGGCAATGGAATACTGGAGGTATCCGGTGTAAAAATGTTGTTGCCTGTGTGCACTGCTAATTAAACGGCCTTGATTAAATGTTTGCAGGTTCACAATGGGTAGTGTATGCCTATTATACTCCTCGTGCCTACTCTCAAAAACCCTACTAAAAATCCAAAGAAATAAACACGATACTTTAATCTTAAATTGAACACATTCCAAATTCTGACAGTTCTCATAAATTTACAAAGCTCGAAAACAAGCGTCGAAACAGTTCCGAAACAATTATAAAATAAGCACAATTAACCACTTATAAGTCTCAGCTGCCTCAAAGAATAAGGTACCCACTTTTCCCAACCAACTTCACCCGAGAACGCAACGCAACTGACTGCTCAACTTTGTCACAAACGTCATCTTTATAAACTACCAAAGTAGCTAACTTCTAAATAGTTTGATCATTCACGAAAGAACTTTTGGAATTCAACGAATATGTCACACCGGTCTAAAAAGGTATGGGTCGAAAAGTGAATAGAAGATCTCAACGTGGGTATCGCCTTGCTACAAGTCATACTACATCATCTACTACTACATACTACATCTCATACTACATCACACTACATCATCTACAAGAAGGAGATTCCCCAATCTCCGTCAAAGGCTACAACGTCATCTGGCAGCATCGTAGGTAGGCCAGGGGACCTGGCAGCCTAAATGGAGGCGGTGTTGGAATTCTAATCCGGGACAGCATACCATACTCTCAGACCACCAGACCCCTCACTGCCGCTGCTGACAGGGCCACTGGTCCAGTAGAAACTAGAATCTACCTGCCGCAGGCCCAGTATAACATTGCCATTGTATGCGTTCCGCCCATTCAGCGACAGGCCGAGGAGCAGAGAACCTAAAACTTTGACCCTGGCGCCCTACCGTCCGGATCCAGCTGCATTATCGGTGTCGACCTGAATGCCCACTCACCCACCTGGGAGAACAGAACGTCCTGGATGAACTGAGAGATTGTGTTGACGAATGGCTCGCCATGGAAGAAGGGGAAACCTCCTTGAACGGCCTGCATCTTCTCGTCCCATCAGCCTAACCAGCTGCACTGGGAAACTTATGGAATCCATGGTCAAGAGAAGGCTCCAGTATTTCCTGGAAGAATCGTAGAGTCTTTCACCTGACTAGTTCGGCTTCCTGCTCTCTACGCAGCACTCGAAGATCATATTGCTCGAATTGTGCAAGAGACAGCGGACGGGTTTCAGAAGAAACCACCTGCCAAGCGCACTGCACTCGCTATGATTAACTTTCCAGAGCCTTCGATACTGCCATCCGGGAGAGAATTATCCAGAAACTAATCCAGAAGGGCGTCCCTCTCAGAATGGTCAGGTGGATTAAAAATTTTTCACCAACCGCAAAAGGAAGAGTCCGCTCGAATGCAGCTGTCAGCAAGCCAAAGATCTTTCATCAAGGCGTCCCACAAGGCTCTGTGATTGCGCCTCTGCTTTTTCTAGTGTACATCGACGATATCTTGCATGAGCTTCCGTCTGGGGTCCACTGTAGCACCTATAATGATGTGGCGCTGTTGGCGTCAGATCCTGATCTGAAGGCTGCCGAGACCCGCCTGCAGGCAGCTTCGGATGGAATTAGCAACTGGACCACTAACGAAACTACCATCAACGTTGAAACATGCCAGTGCAGCATATTCTCAACACACAACAAGGAGGCCAATCATATTTCGTCTTTGTGGATCTGTGGAAGAAGATTTCTCCTGACCAGACGCCTGTCTTCTTCGGCGTTAAATTCGATTGGAATCTCTCCTCCTCTCCCCACGTGTCCGATGTACGCCAGAAAATGCGGCAGCGTACAGCCTGCCTGAGGGCCGTAGCAGGGAGATCCTGGGGCTCAGAAAAAGAGGATCTCCGAGCTATGGCGTTGCTAGGCCTACATTAGATCGACTTTAGAATACGCGCTGGGCTCGTGGTATCCGTCGATCTCTAAATCCAATGAACTGAAGCTGGTATCCTCTCCGGAACTCTGCAGCTAGAGCAATCACTGGCTGTCTCTTTGGGTCCCCTGCTGACTATGTGCGAATCGAGGCCAATCTACCAGCGTGAAGAGAAGAGCCACTGAACTGACGGCGGTGGCCCTATGGGAAAGCTGTCCGTTTACCCGGGGATAACCCGCGCCACGCAGTTGTGTCCACTGAGGTAGCTCAACGGCTGAAATCTCAGCAATCCTGGAGAATGCAAGGCCAACAAGCTTAGCGGGGAGACTGGTCTTGCCAACCTTGAGTGTGATGGCCTGGTGGTCCCCTCAGTTCACCCATGGATTGACCTGGCCATAAAAATAAATCCAACCTTCTCAGAACCTGTCTGGAAAGGCTGCAACCAGAAGAATCTGAAGCAAATCGCTTTACGCACACTAGATTCTCTTCCTCACCCTGATCTGATCTGGATCAGCTACAGAGGGATGATTCGATGGCAGGTCATGCTGCTGTGATAGAAGCTGGACATGCGGAGTTGCACCGAATCCTGATGGCCACAGGAAGGTTCTGCTCCAGTTACCAGGCAGAGGTCACTGCGATCTGTGCTGGACTGGGTTGGATCAATGAGAACTGAGACCCATCGTGGAAATCAGAATGTGCACGGACTCCCAGTCTGCGCTGAGAACTCTTCAGTGTGGCCAGTTCAATGTTAATGACCACAGAATAATCAATGATATCTGGAATCATCTCAGCCAAACCACTGCGCCAGTGCCGTCCACACTACCTTCCAGTGGGTGCCGTCCCATGTCGGTATCTACGGAAATGGAAAAGCCGTGCGGCGGCAATGAATGCCGCTAACCTTACAACTGCCAAAGTTGTAATCAGGCGCCGTTGCCGGATTTCGAACTCAGAACAAATGCCGCTACCGACTCTTTGGGCATATACGGTGGAACCTACCCCAGAAATGCTGAGGAAATCGGCCTCAGCCGGAAGTAGTTTCGGATTGTACTGGCCCAACTTGGAAGTAAAG